>JALIZH010012575.1:0-46667 GCA_030522465.1 Rhipicephalus appendiculatus | reverse complement strand
TAACGATAATGACAATAACACATTGCAGTGTGGCCTTAACGCTATATCTAACTGGTGTGAAAAATGGCTAATGGACCTAAACATTAAAAAGTGCAAAATCATGCGTGTATCCAGAACTTCCACTACCTCACCTCTTTACTATCTTAATAACATTGCTGTGGATTCTGTTAACTCTTATAAGTATTTGGAGTTCACATAACTACTAATCTCAACTGGTCACCTCATACTGAGTACATTATTAACAATGCTAACCGCATGCTTGACTATTTACGATGTAAAATTTTTAACGCTCCATAAGGATTGAAACTGCAGCTTTATAGGACACTAATACGTTCTAAGCTAGAATATGCTACAGCCGTGCGGGACCCCACCTATGGTAATTCAGTGACTTCCGTTAAACTCGTTCAGAATAACTGCGTTCGTTTTATATTGTGTAATTATAACAGAACCGCGAGCATTTCAACCATGAAAGCTTCCCTTGCACTCTCTTCTTTAACATCTCGTAGAAAAGTTCTCCGTTTAACACTATTTCACAAAATGTATCACCATACCTTCCTGAATTACCAACTACTTCTTCGCCCACAGCACATATCCTGCCGCATTGATCACCATCACTAAGTAGGCATCCCGCTTCATGCAACACAAAAACTTTCATCAATTCATTTTTGCCTCGTACATCAAAGGAGTGGAACAGACTTTCCGGTGACATTGTTACTATTAGTGATAACCACTTTTTCCGTAATGCATTAGCTAACATTGTATATTAGGGTCTGTGATGTATTAGCTGACATGTATTACTATATAAATGTATTAGCTAACATTGTGTTATAAGAGATTTATTTGTACGATATAACCGTATTCACTGCTTTTTGTTCAATTACCTTTAATAACCCACCCCCCTCTGTAATGCCATTTGGCCCTGAGGGTAAAATAAATAAGTATTCGTAGTGGGAAACAGCGCAATACAACCAAGACGAGAAAGATTAAACAGGATTGGAGCTGCCTGCCCTGCACCGCTAGTCCTGTTTGGTCTTTCTAGTCTTCGTTGTATTGCGCTGTTTACCACTACCGACAAATGGAGGTTATGATAAAAATGTTCAAATACGAACCAACTTAGGAAGCAGCCGCGTTTTCAGATAGGAGAAAACAAGCCAAGGCGTTGAAAGGAAGTGAGGCTTTTTTACTTTTATCTCCTTATTCTTGTAATTTGATATGGGCCAAATGGAAGAATTGTCTCCATTTATCTAGCATGTAATGTAACATGGCCACGTTTTTGTGACGGTGTATGCGATTGAACTAGCGCCTATGGCCTTGTGCATATAAGGTGTTGCGGAACGCCGGCCTTCGATAGGTATAGCGCCGCCAGAAAGACGGAGCTGCGAGACAACCAACAAATGAATAGATTTGAGCGCAAAAAAGGACGAGACACAAGAAGAGAAGACGACTACACGAGAGCTCACTACCAACTGGTTTTAGTCAGAAGAAAACATGAGAATGTAAAGCTCAGTACGCCACAAGCGTGCCTGCACACACATCAAGTGAGATAGATGAGAAAGGCTTATCATAAACTACGCTAATTCAACTGCAACTCACTCCCCCCGCAAGCATACACTCTAAGGCAAAAGGGTGTTAAAATGATGTGTGGTTCGCCCTTAAGGGACTGATAGGGCTGCCACAACCATTAATCCCCTTAAGGACTAATGGCACCGGATCTAACAGTTAATCCCCCACAGATCACCTCAAGGGACTAACATTTAGTCCTCACATTTAACCTTATCCGGGCAGCCGTTAGTCCCCACAGTTGCATCTCAATGGACTAACATTTCAGTCCTCATATTTACACCTTACCGGGCAACCGCTAGTCCCCACAGTTGCACCTCGCTGGACGAATGGTCTGTTCACTCAAATACTCCACTCAGATGAACCTTTTATCCGCAGTTCAAATAGTACGTTAATACTTTAATACCCAGGGATGATTTTCTACGGTTACTCTCCGCAAGACTTAATACTTTTTTCGCGTGTTTTTTCTCCGCAGTGAGCAATAAATGGCGCGGAAAAGAACACGCGAAAAATTATTTAGTCAAGCGTGTTTCACTGCTTTCGCAGTCAATGCAACAACGAAAGACAACAGTGAGACAATGAAATGTTTTCCTTTTCTATATACATATTAAGTTCTGCATTCTTTCGTAGAATTCACTGTGAAATGTCAAATACAGGTCCAGCCGCGTTGTCATATTTTGTACAGTCCTCCGTGTGAAGCTGCTCCAACGGAAGCGATAGATGACTGGCATTGCACGCACCAGCGCACACAGCACATTGTGAAAAACCGCCGCAGAAAAATATTGCAAAAAATTTACACCATCTTCCCAAAGGGAACCCTGATGGGATGCGAAGCAGCAGCGTTGCGCACGGGTTGAACGGCGCTAACGCGGGTGCTGCGGTGAGCGCTGGAAGATTCGTTTGAAGCGATGGCTGGCGCAGGTCTTGTCGTTTCTTCAGAGTGGACACGGGCGCTGGACCGGAGCTGGCGCGCGTTTCGCCTTGACTACCACGGCCTTGTGATCGGTGAAGTGCACGCTGAGAGGTTCCTGCAGACATTCGACGTCGAAGTTGGCAAAGACCAGATCGATGCACGTTCCCCTTATCGTGGTGGGTAGTTTCCGTTCCGCCGACACGCACTTCAGCGAATGCACGTCACGCATGTAATCGACGAGCCATTCTCCTCCTCCTCCGCTGACGTCAACGTTGAAGTCTCCCGCGACTATAAGAGGCGCGCGTCGACACGCCTCGCCGCAATCAGTCAGCGTCTCCTCGAGACAGCGCTCGAGGCGAGCGCGCGGCAGGCGAGGGAGAGAGTGACGTCCCGCTCCCCTCGCAGTGCGCGCTGCTGCGGCGTGACCTACTTGGCACCGCTCCAACATCTGCGGCGAGGGGAGCGCGTTGCGGCGCGTTCGTCCGTACGCACGGAGGGAGGGACAGCGTTAGACAGCCTAGTCAAAGAGATGCTTCGCATCTAATAAGTCTCATGTGAGAGAGCGAATGAAGATGCGCGCACATGGCAAATACGTACAAGGGGAAATGAAAACACACGTCTAAAATATGGCATGAAAATAATTTCACCGTGATGTCATACATCACCAAAGACGCATTTCGAGCCCCATAGCGCAACAGCTATGTGGCTCAAGTACGCAAGTACGGCAGCCACAGCAATCACGCCGAGGCACCGCGAACCGCCGTTCCGCTTACCAGTCGGCGATTTCTCTGCGAGCGACGTCATATAGCTACGAGCAAGCGAACGCGGGGCCGAACGCGGAGCTTTTGGCGCCAGAGAATCTCGAACAGAAGAGCGAGAGAACGCGAGGCCGCCGCCGAGCTGCTTCCGTGCGAGCGCCGACGAAGCCGACGGTAATGGCGACCAATTTCAACAAAGTTCCTCGAGCGAGTGGCAGAGTACAGCAAGCGAACGTGGGGCCGCCGCCGGGGCCGCCGCCACGAACGGCGCCGAGCGGCTTGCGACCGAGTGACGGGGAAGCCAACGGTAATCGCGACCAATTTCCACCAAGTTCCGAAGCGCAGCTTAAGTCGGGTAGCTAAAGCCCCCGCCAGCTGGCGGTGCACTTCAAGCGCGAGACATACAACCAAGCTCGTTGCCGGCAACCGCGATGCGTTGTGGACGAGTCACAACGCAGCGGCGAGGCGCGAGGTCTCTGCGCACTATCACGAGCCCGCAGCTCATCGCCGTGGCGAACACTCGATGAGCGAGCGTCCGGGCGGCCGGCGGCAATGGCGGCCAATTTCCAGGCATTCACAAAGCGTAGGTAGAGTTTACACTCTAGCATAGGCAAGCTGACACCCAAGCCGACCGTGGCGGCGCATTTCGTGCGCGCGATATACAACACGATCGAGCCCATTGCCGAGGAGCGCGATGCGTTTCGCGCACGCGACAGGTATTGCAGAATAAATTATGATCACTTACTTATAAAAGAATCCAGCGTCGATTTCTTCGCAGAGTCAGATCGAAATGACGGCTTCTCGGCCGCCATTCCCAGCCGGTGGCGACGCAGTGCCTTGACTACGCCACATATATACAGCACAACGTCACAACGTGTCGAGAGCAGCTCCTGACTTCATAGATGCGGCGAAACGTAAAAGCAGCGCCACACGCTCATCCACATGTACGTGTATAGCACTGCGGCGTAGTTCCTAGATCGTCGAACTCTCCGAGCGCGGCAAAACCGCCAACGCGCCACCACGAAAACAAGTGCGAAGACTGACCCAGGAGCGAGGAGGACGGTTAGTTCTCTTGACAACGGTTTGCACACCGGAACGTATGTCTGCTCGCAAGCCTTTTTCAGGTTGTGGGCCAACTTGTGCACATACGGCACGGCCACCGGTCTGACCTCTTCACGAGGGACCTCAGCAACGGCACTGTGGCCGTGCCGTATGTGCACAAGTTGGCCCACAACCTGAAAAAGGTTGCGAGCAGACATGGTGTCCCGCTCGTTTTTTCTGCGCCTAGGAAGCTCGGAGGGCTTTGCTCCCAAATGGAAAAAGAAAAAAAACGTTGCGAATGTAAGAGGCTGTGGAACTCGGCATGGGCTATCCTACACGAAATGTGTTGAAGGGGTAGTGTACGAGATTCCTCTTGCGTGCGGCTATTCCTATATCGGACAAACCGGCAGATGCCTAAATGAGCGGATCAGGGAGCACGAACGAAATGTAGAGCAAAACAAAGAGTTCCCTAATTTGCCTAAGCATATCAGGCAGTGCCCGTCAAGCTCTTGTGGGCCGCGATTTACTGACGTGCGTGTTACCGCTAGAAGCTCAGACAAAACCGCCAGAGAATTAATGGAAGCGTTTTTTATCGATAAAAAAGGCGACATGTGCGTTAGCGATACTTCTATAGTTTTGTATAAATCAGAGAAAAAGTTCATTGAACATGCTCGATCCCGCCCCCCTTTGATGTCAGTATGTTTTTCTGCGCACGCGCTGAGAACGATATATATGGATGTGCATTTCTGAGAATAAAAATCAGTTGTTAGTGGCGCTCTGTCCTGTGTGTTCTTTCTTGTGTCCGTCCTCATTTGCGTCTTATGCTCGCCTTGTCCGGTGGCGGCGGTGTATACACTTCTCCGGTGTTTCCAACAATGCTCACAAGAGAGTGCGCCGCCGCTCAAGGCGCCGGCTTTCCCGTTATTTCAGGAATGCTCACTAGATGGCGGCGCCGCTCAAGGCTACGTAAAGTCACTGGAACGGGGAAAGTACCGCGTTCGTTTTCTCTTCGCTGCCGCGCGCTCTCCGCGGGCTTCGCCACACAAATGGTCCAGCTTGCTCGCCGCGCTGTGTCTCGGCGCGCTCGCGGCCGTTTGATTAAATGGATACAGACAGACAGACAATGAACTTTATTATGGTCCTGAGGGGCGACTCTGATGCCCCCTTAGAACGGAAACGCCGCGGGCAGCTCCCACGTCGGGACGGGCAGGCCGTGCCTGACCGCCGCGTCGCAGGCTCTGGACGGCCCGGAGCTGAGCGGCGAGGTCAGGGGCTCTTGGGCGCCTCGTCCCACTCTGCTTCCGTGGTGAGACGATCGTTGTCCCGTAGCGGGTGCTGACGGAATTACGTTCCAGATGCTCCGCAACTTGCCCAACAAAGAGTTCTCTGACAGCCAATTCAATTGGTGACGTCGTCTCGGCACTGAAACACGCAAGAAGCAGGAAAGAGGCGGCCCTTCTAGTGCTTCTGGACGTGCAGAGCGCCTTCGACGGTCTGCCACACCTGGCAGTCATGCAGGCACTAGCAACCTTGGGTGTCCAAGGCCGCGTGCAGCGCTTTGTGTAGGCCTTCCTGTCCAGCCGTTTTTTACGCGTGAGAGTCGGCCATGCGCTCAGCGCTCCACAACCGGTAACGACAGGTGTGCCACAGGGTTCTCTACTGAGCCCCTTCTTATTTAACATCGCATTGGCTCATCTGCCGGCTCCCATTCCTTCCGGCCAGCGCCACCCGGTGCACTGCTCCATATACGCTGACGACATCGCCTTGTGGAAATGGGGCCCTACCAGGAATCTGCGATCTGTTCGATCCTGTCTGCTGAGTGCACTGAACGCAGCGGTCGGCCACATCGCATCCGTAGGTCTGGCCGTCTCTTCGGCCAAAACGAAGGCACTTCTCGTGCACCCCAGAGCAAATATGCGCAGCAGGGTGGCCCGTCTAACCATCGAGGGCACCCCGATCTCGTGGGAGACTGCAGTGACCTACCTCGGGCTTCGCATCGATCATCGGCTGTCCTGGGCCCCAGCCATCAAGGAGGCCATGGGGATGGTGCGGAGAGTCCAGAGGTCGGTGAAGGGCATCTTCCTCAGCGGCCGGTGCTGCTCACCATCCTGGGCTCTTCGTCTTTACGCAGCAGCCGCAACTTCGAGGCTTCTGTATGCATTCCCTGTGGTGGCACTTCCTCCGCGGCTTCTGGAGCGCCTCGAGCTGTTGCATAGCGGCTTCATTCGGTGTGTCCTCGGCCTGCCGCGGTCCTCGCAAGTAGCAGCCACCCTGGCAGAGGCGGGTGTCTGGCCTCTTTCCCTGCTCTTACAGCAACGCGGTCTGCTACACATTGATCGGCTAGCCCACGCGACTGATGAGCGCCCCCTGCTTTCCCGGCTGCAAAGCCGACCAACATCTCGGATGGGCGAGCTACTACAGGTCTACCGGAAAGCTGTGGGACCGGTGCCTCCAGCCATAACATCTCCTCCACCAACGGAGAAACTACTGGCCGTCATTACCGGTCAGGAAGGACTCTCCAAGCGTCGCTCAGCCACCTGCGCTCTCAAACAGGCAGCTGCCTCCAAGCTAGAGGAAGAGCTGGCTGGAAGGCTTATTGCTTACACGGACGACTCCGTCCTCCTAGACACAGGCTAAGTCAGAGCTTCCTGCGTAATTACAGCACTTGGTAGGACGGCCTCCTGTCATCTCTCCTTTGCGACCTGCTCTACCGCCGCTGAGACGGCCGGTCTCCACCTGGCAGTTGACCTCCTGGTGGCAGACCCCCCCAATGTGCCCCGTGGCTCTCGCGTGTGACTCAAGAGCCGCGTTGCTGGCCATGGCGAAACCTGAACGGGCAGGCTTCGGGACGCAACTGCTCGTCACCAAGCTGCATGCCCTCCTTGCCAGTAACGTCGATGTTTCTCTGCACTGGGTCCATTCTCATGTGGGAATCCAGGGCAATGAGCAGGCAGACTCACTGGCGAAAGAAGCGCATCACTCCATCGTCTCTGTGTGCCGTGCCGTCGCGCCTCAGACTTTTCGAGGCTCACATTGAGACGGCTACTTCTACGCTGCCACCCCGATGGCTGTGTGGCCAGGATGGAACCACCGACCCGGCTGCCTGACCGAGGTGTCACCAGGAGGGAGAGGTCCCTGCTACTGCGTCTACGTATTGGCTGCTCCTGGCCTGCGGCCCGGAGTCATCGGCTTGGCAGAGCCTCGTCCCCTGCGTACACTGCGTGCGGGGCGGACGAAACCATTGAACACCTGTTGTGTGTATGCCCAGCGCTTCAACCACCACGAGCCACCTTGCTCGCCACGCTCCGTCGCCAGGGTCTATCCGCGGCTACACAGAGGGACCTCTTCTTACCTGCACGGCACCACACCCAGGTCTTCAAGACGGTTCTTCGCTTCCTTGGGGACACTGGACTGGACAACCGGCTATAATAGCCGCCGGCCGCGTCCTCGGTCATGGACGCCATTTCTCTCTCTTTTTTTTATTGCGATAGCAATTATATGGACACTCTCGGCTGCTTTTCGCCGTCGGCGTCATGCTCCGTATATGTATATGTATATATATATGTAGAAAAGGCACAAAGAAAAATAATTGGAAGATGCTTTCCGATGCGCGGAATGGAACGGGCGACCTCTCGCTCCGCAGCGCGCGGCTTTAAGCACTCGACCACGGAGGCGCACGTTCTTCAGCGTACTAACGGCGAGCTGTTTATATACACTGTTTACCGCTGGCGTGTTTTCTGCATTACCAAGGAGATGGCGCCAAGGGCGCGCTCAGCGCCTCGCTCGTTGCGATGCATGCGCTGTGTACTTAGCCCTACGAAGCGTAGTCGCCTGTGCACGCGCGCGCTTATCTTGTGGAGGGAGCAGTTTCTTCGTCTCGAGCTTTCATTGGAAAGGTTGCGTGTAAGTTTCAGAGCGCACAAAGGTCACTTCGCTCGCTACAGAGACCCCTTTTTCGAAAGGAGCGCGCTGTTCAAACACAGTGAAGTAACACGTGTGCGCTCGTTTGAGCAGCGCGTTAAGTGTCGAGCTGTGAACGTTATAAGTTCGCGCTCGTCCTGTGTGTATTCTTTTCGCGCGTCCTTTGCGCTTCTGCAGCGCGCTGCATGTTTCGATCTGCTTGCCGTTCTACGCAGGACATTTCAATTCGTTGCTATCGCACTCGTTGCTTTGCCCTTGCGTCGAAACTGTGACTTTTTCTCTCTCGCTTCTTCTCCTTTCTTTCCCACATCTTTAATGCCCTCTCCGCATTCCCCTACAAGCGCTGAGCCGTGCTCCCAACTAGGGCTGCAAAATTGCGTCTTTTCCTTCGCTCCCTCTCTCCTCTTCCTTCTCCTCGCCCCCCGCCAGAGCATGTGTTCTAATGTGGAGGGGTCTCCGCAATCTGGACAATCGGGCTAGTATGAGTCCGCGTACCTGCTGACCTTGCCTAGGCTGGGATAGGACCCAGTTTGTAACATGCGAAGGGTGGTAGACTGAGGCTTGGAGAGCTTGGGGTGAGGCGGGGGATAGACCCTCCTACTGCGGTTCCAGCGCTTCGTGACCTCATTAAATGTATGCCAAAATTTCTACGACGAGATATATCTGTAGGACGAATAAGAATGACAGGTGGTAACATGAAAATCATGGCATGCATTTCATGTACAGCATGATTTACATGCCGCGCTCACGGTGGGCTCGCGGCCAGGTGGCTAGCTTGATATTCACCAAAATTAGTATTTTGTGAGGCGACTGTGTGACGAACATGAATGAAAGGTGGAAACATGAAAATCATGAAGTGAATTTCATGTACAACATGATTTACATGCCGCGCTCATGGTAGGCTCACAGCCGGAAGGCTAGCTTGATATTTACCAAAATTGGTATGTTGTGAGGTGAATGTATGACGGGCACAAATGACAAGTGCTAACATGAAAATCATGACATGCATGTCAGTGCCAGCGTGATTTAGATGCCACGATCTTGGTGGGCTCGCGGCCGGTTCGCTATCTTGACATACACCTAAATTGGTAATGCGTGACGTGACTGTATGACGAACATAAATGACAGGTTGTAACCAGAAAACATTATATGCATGTCATGTAAGCCATGATTTACATGCCATGCTTATGGTGCACTCGCGGCCGGTTCGCTATCTTGATATACGCCAAAATTGGTATGGTGTGACGTCGTTACTGAATGACGAACATAAATGGTAAGGTTGTAACAAGAAAATATGACACGTCACCTTGCTTCTATGCAAGAAAATATGACAAAGAAAATATGAAATGTTTCTTGTCGACACCTATCGTCAATGTTCATCATACAGGCACTTCCCGCAATACCAGCTAGCAGAAACGGCCGCGAGCGTACCGTGAGCGTGGCATCCATGCCATTATTTTCATGTTACCACCTGTCCTTTATGTCCGTCATGCAGTCACGCGACACAATACCATTTTTGGTGTATATCCAAAATAGCGAAGCGGCCGCGAGCACACCATGAGCGCGGCGTTTAGATAAGGGCTGTACATGACATGCATCAGTCAGATCAAATAACTTTATTCAGCGCCCCCTGCGGAGTGGTGGGATGGGCCTGGATCCCGCCTAAGCTGAAGCAAGAGTTGCTGGCCCTTGGCGGCTTCCTCGGCGCGCTGGACGGCCCCAGTGTTGTTGCTGGGTCCGGCTGAGCAACGCAGACTCCCCAGCGCGCGGAGGCTGTCGCTGTTTAAAAGGCTGCATCATGGTTATTGTTTATTATGCCTGGACATCCCCATAGTATGTGCTCTAAGTGGCTCTAGAGTCGCAATGTCTGCACTTGTCTGTCATGTATAAATCTGGGTGAATTATGTGCATGATGGCTGGACTCCCGGGTAGGAACGGGTTTTGTAACTGCCGCCAGTTGACGAACTGTTTCTTGCTCAAATTTCGGGCTGAGGCGGGGGGGGGAATGTAAGCCTCTGCAGTCTATGGTGTGCTGTAATTTCGTGAAATGTGGTCATTCTATCTTCCCACTTCCGACTCGTCGGTATTCCCTGAGGCGGGACTGGCCGATGCTGGGTGCTGAGCCCTCAGGCCATGCGGATTGCGCTGCCTCATTTGCTGCAGTCTGTTAGTGTGTGAGTAGATTGTCCAAATAGGATGGACACTTTTTTCTTGATTAATACCAGGTTTTAGAATCTGTGGTGCCTCTGGGGAGATTGTACCATTTGCGAATTTTTTCTTATCGCCGTCTGCGAATCACTGACTATTACGTCCGCTAGTTTAGAAGAGTTGCTTGTTGGGCAAGTTGGTACATACTGAGTAAAATACAAAAGCCACACAAAACGTCGAAAACGATGAAATCGGAAAAACGGAGCAGTAGAAACAGGTACAGAGAGCAGAGACGTGGCACTAGCAACTGAAGTTTATTTCGGAAACAACCTTCCTCCCAAGTCCGTACAACGCATGCGCAGATAACCAACCAAACAAAACCAAAAAGGAACCAAAAGATACACCCGGCAGCTAACCAGAGTAAATCACCTTTGTGCTAAAAACAGACATTCTTTCCTGGGTGGAATAGACTGAGGCTGCGCTAACACATTTGTCAGGACCCAGTTTCCAGATATAAAATGCCTCAATAATCTCGTTCACGCTGCGTCTTAGCCTTGCCTAAAATTGTGACCTTATCGAAAAGGGGGTTACACCCACATGGCTTGCAGTGCAGCGGCAAGTTACCACCAGAGCCCGAGGGTAGCAGATTTCCATGCTCCCCTCAGCCGGACATTGATACATCTACCAGACTGTCCCACGTAAAACCTGTGACAACTTAACGGGATGCAATACACCGCACATGTGATACACTCGCAGTATTTCTTCACACATGTTTTATGTCACACACACTGCTTACTGTGCCTAACTGCGCAACCCTCTTGCAAAGACCCATATGCTGGGTGCAGAACAGACCAGTCGAACATCAATGCGGGCGCAACCTTCTTCAATCTGTGTGATATGCCATGGACGTATGACATGACCACAAAGTTCTTCTGTTCTCGAACACCTCCATGTTGTGTTCTCCAACACCAGCATCAGTTCTGTGTTTTTGATAGGCGGCAAAACCCATGTTCAGCAACAGAGGCTATTACCAGCTTCGGGTAGCCTGCCAACAAAAGCCTATTTTGCTGCTCAGTCACGCTGTCTTGCATTTTATGAATGCAAGCTCTTTGTAACAGCATTTGTCAAACAAAGATTGGGTGATCCCTCTTTTCACCAGCAGGTGGGAGGGAATATGGGGCAAAATATTCTTTTAGTCCTTGGACTATACTTCCAGCACACGTGAGCATGAGAATGAAACGTGAGTGTGAGGTCCTAAAAACTAATGGAATTTTTCCTGTGGAACTTCATGCGTGAAACGAAAATGTGAACAGCATGCTTGAAATACTGACATGATGTTACCAATGACATCTAAAACACAATCACTTCCCCCAATACTAAGAAAAACAATAAAATCATCGACATATCTAAAGAACTCACGGACTACCCGGTGATCATCAAGGCTTTGGCACAAGCGTCTGGTCAAAATTGCCTAAAAAAATACTGCAAAGCACCGGAGCAACACAAGACCCTATGCATATACCATTTCTCTGTAAAAACAATTTGCCATCGAAGGTGATAAAAGTTGCCGACAAATAAAAGTTTAAAAGTTCGATAAAGTTCTCAGTTGCAAGGCCACACGCCCCTTGAAAAAGAAGTCTCGCCATGTGATTCAATGGCCTCGCGCAGAACTGAAAATAGTTCGTTATGGGGTACAGAATAATACAGTTCTTCAATGTCGACAGAAAAAGCCTGTGTTCGCCACCAGCTCTTCCGCCCTCAGAGCCTCAACCAGCACACTCCCGAGCCTGTCAATGCCACACGGATCATCGGGAACAAGAGCTTTAAGGAGCCTTGCGAGGAAACCTACCGACAAGTTTCTGCCAAGAACCTTCCTCAGTAACAATGGTTCTCATAGGGCGCTCCGGCTTATGCGTCTTAAGCGTGAAAAACACAGAGAGCACATCACCTTTGCTCTTTTTCGCCGCCTTCGCTAGGGCCTCGAGGTGAAACTGTTCCAGTTTTAGAGCATCCTTCTTGACTTTTGACGGTTTTAGGGCAACCCCCGTGAAGTTCTTGTCCAGTGCTTCTCTTGCTTTTTGGTGGAAGGTGTCATAAGGAAGAACTACAAATCCACCTTCTTTGTCAGCTTGGATTAGGCGAAGGTCATTATCCTCAAAATACCGCACCACTGGTCGCAGGAGCTTATCCGAAGAACCACTTGACGCTGCTGACCTCCGAAGTTGGTCAATACCTTCCGACAAGCACCTTTCTTTTTCCTCGAAGGGTGCTTTGTGTGACAACTCCCGCACGGTGGCCAGAAGCTGAGGAGGGGTCACGCATGGAACAGCTTCACCTCGAGGCCCTAGCGAAGTCGGCGAAAAAGAGCAAAGGTGATGTGCTCTCTGTGTTTTTCACGCTTAAGACGCATAAGCCGGAGCGCCCTATGAGAACCATTGTTACTGAGGAAGGTTCTTGGCAGAAACTTGTCGGTAGGTTTCTGCAAGGCTCCCTTAAAGCTCTTGTTCCCGATGATCCGTGTGGCATTGACAGCTCGAGTGTGCTGGTTGAGGCTCTGAGGGCGGAAGAGCTGGTGGCGAACACAGCTTTTTCTGTCGACATTGAAGAACTGTATTATTCTGTACCCCATAACGAACTATTTTCAGTTCTGCGCGAGGCCATTGAATCACATGGCGAGACTTCTTTTCAAGGGGCGTGTGGCCTTGCAACTGAGAACTTTATCGAACTTTTAAACTTTTTATTTGTCGGCAACTTTTATCACCTTCGATGGCAAATTGTTTTTACAGAGAAATGGTATATGCATAGGGTCTTGTGTTGCTCCGGTGCTTTGCAGTATTTTTTAGGCAATTTTGACAGACGCTTGTGCCAAAGCCTTGATGATCACCGGGTAGTCCGTATTTTTTAGATATGTCGACGATTTTATTGTTTTTCTTAGTATTGGGGGAAGTGATTGTGTTTTAGATGTCATTGGTAACATCATGTCAGTATTTCAAGCATGCTGTTCACATTTTCGTTTCACGCATGAAGTTCCACAGGAAAATTCCATTAGGTTTTTTAGACCTCACACTCACGTTTCATTCTCATGCTCACGTGTGCTGGAAGTATAGTCCAAGGACTAAAAAGAATATTTTGCAAAAATCGGAGCTGTTGCTGTACAGACCGACTCGTAGAGGTCGCAAACCGGGCAACTACCGAACAGATCTCTCTCATAGAGCGGACATACTGAGATGTCCCCAGTTACCCGCCGCCAAAGAGGGGGGCCGCTAAGTCCCTTTACTCGCCCTCCCGCTTAATTCACCACATAATTCCACAATTCCAATCGCTCACCCCTCTTGGCTGCGCATCTCAACAATTTTTACTCAAAAGGATTCGTGCTGGGGACGGGGAAGGAAGAGAGGCAAAGAACTTTCCTGGTCTACTAAACCATGTTATTTAATGTGGCATACAAATACACACAACACATGCTAAACAAAATTGTAACAGAGGAATATAACACTCGCGACGCGCAATACAGAACACATAAGCGAAACTTTTAGAACAATAAGTGACACGATAAGAAAAGAAGAAAAAGTGTTACATAGTTAAACTGCGCAATGTCCCAGTCTCTCTGCCTGCCCCCTTCGCAAAGTTCGTAAGGATAGAAAGGAGGTAGCTTCTCTCACGAGTCAGTCCGTCATGTCGTTGGCCTACGGGCTGGTTGTTCGAGTCAGGGCTCGCAGGTCGTGTTCGCGGTCGCTGGCCAACTCGTCCGGGGCTCTCCTCGGTCGCGGCGGTGGACTTCTTCCTATCACCCGCTCCTAGACATCTCTCTCCATTCCCCCCGATCGTGGTCCCGTGGTCCCTTTTCGTAGGACCCGACTTCGCCTCTTAGTGGCACCTCCGTGGCACTCCATGGCACCTAACCAATCGTCGCAATTGCCACGACATTTTCCCTTGTCGGTCGGCGTGTGTCAGCCGGACGACCGCCCTCGCAGCCCACCGCCACGTAAAACTCTCTCTTGCTGCAAAGTGTACGAACAAAAATGCACAAGCTCGAAAATTAGAGAGGGCAATGGGCCGGCCGCCTGGAGACGTGTGGGTGGCCAGGGAGACAAAGCATGCCGTTCCTAATGGCGAACGCGCAGTGTCTTGAGTGCTGTGTAGATCTTCTCGCCTTCCCCCCATCGCCCTAGTATCCCCCGGCGCCCGAAAACCAGATGTCGAGGTCGGCTTCAGCGCGTGTCCCGGCGTCTTCCGTACGATATCCCGTTGTCGCCGCTTCCTTTTCTTTGAGTGCCGCCGACGGCCGTTCAAGGGGGACGCGGTAATGATCGCCGCGAGCTGCAGAGGCAGTGGCGTCGCAGGAAGGGAATCAACAAAAGGCGCCCAGCTGCACCTATGCCGTGAAACTGAAGGGTGCGCAAGGCTCCCCGCGATGGCTGTCAAAAAAAGCTTCAAAGAACGCCGCTTCGAAATGCGTCTTCGTTGCCTCGGGTTCTTTTTGTCGAGGAGCGGGTTAAGGAAATGGGTGTAAACACTGCATGACGCCTGTGGTCCGGTCAGCATCCGTTGGGACGTCACAATCCCTTCTTCTTACAGAAGAATTTTCCCAGCAGGGGAAATTCAAACACAGTAAAGTGGGCGGGTAGCGCTTGGGGGGCGCCGCAGTGAAACCGAGACATTGCGACAGTCATATATAGGTATGAGGCATGCGCACAATATACACTTGCTGATAAGTCCTGGCGGTAGCGAGTCACCGCAAAGAATCAATCACCAACCAACTCAGTTTTAATGTCCACCAAGACACAGCACGATTTCGCATCGGCCGCGCACGATACACTCGAAGCGCTGAGTGTCACTGAAGAAACTCTTGGATGACGCGTAGGGGAAGTCGCACACGAGTCACAATCACACATCCGCCGTACGGTATCGGGCGCAGAGTTCACTCGTGTCTGCTGATTGTTCGCCACCACGCGAGCACATCACACACTTCACTCGCGATGTTCACCGTCGGCACAATCAAATCTGAACAATCTCTTAATAAACGCTATCTTAATAAACACACTTAATAAACACAATTTGAACACTAGTGTAATAAAGTGTCGTACTGCACATGCGCTTAAAGCCATACAATCTAATCGATTATCTCTAACTAAACGAAAGCCCGAATGGCAGGGGAACACAGGTCATGTAGGTATCGACATTGTACTACCCTGGTGCCTAATCTCCTATTCGACAACATCTGCACCTGTCTGTGTGGAAGAGGTCATATCAACAGTCCCGCGTTCAGAAGAACCGAGACCTGCGTGTATCTGCTGTTCGATACTCCTGTGGCACTGGCCGCTGCACCTAAACCGACCGCGACGCTCCCTGCCTCCTAACGAGGCGCGACACTTTCGTGTGGGGAGACGCCGCGACCCCTTTTCTACCCGTTCTTTCATATTTCCTCGTCGATACCCTGGCTGTTGCACCTCTCCAAACACGGCGGCGCTCCCCGCCTCCTATCGAGGCACGACACTATTGTGTAGGGAAAACGCTAAGCCGAGCCGCTATCTCTACTCCTCTCGTCCCACCAACAGTTCCGCAGCACCCATTGGCGCCTCTCGACCGACCGCTTCACATCATCTACCTGACCTGGGCTACAGCTGCCAATCACGAACCACGTCTCTATCAATCTCGCCACTTCCCGAACATAACTCCCCTCCTTTTCCCATCTCCCACTAGCGGCTAGTTACCGGCAACCTTACATGCACTGACTCCACAATCCTTCACCATTACTGGGCGTTACCTAAACCTGGCCGGCACAAAACACTTAGTCACCAACTTCAAATACCGCGTGCCACACAAAACAACAATAATCAGGCAAACTACCTGCCACACTTCTAAACCGAATGTACGAAACAAAACGAGTCTACAAGTCAAAGAAAAATAACTCTACAAAAAGGCGAAAACATCGACACAGTGTCTCCACAAAAGTAATAAAACAATACATGAGAAGAAATCATACCAGACAAAACGGAAAACAACATTTTAGGCATTCATGTCGCCGACATAGCAGGTAACCCGCGGACCCAGCGCTTCCCGTCACGGCTAGTCTTCTAATCACCTGAGCGTCTGTCGTCCGGGTGGGCTACCGTTACTTATCAACCTAAGGCGGGTCAGGCACAGGACCGCGGCTTCTAAGGGCGTATCTATGGCTCCCGCTCTTTGGTAGAGAATTGGCTTGCTGCGGCTGCTCTTGCAGCATTACCTCCAGTAGCAGCTCCGGGGGTAAGTTAAGTAGGTTCGCTTTACCCGCTCCGATGGCTGGACTGCTCGGCGTCAGCGTCGAGGGCCCTTTTCGGCGAGTCTGCTCCGGTTCTATGCGCCCCGAGGGGATCCGCACGTCGCAGCCTGTTTACGTGTACGACTTTGCTCTCACGCGTTTCGATGTCACGCACGCGCATGGTGACTGACGAAAGACGTTCAATGATGCGATACGGCCCGACCCATCTTGCGGCCAATTTCCTAGCCAATCCCCGACCTACTGCGCCTACCCTTATATATACCCTCTCTGCGACTTTGAATTTTGGGTCTATGCAGGAGGGTCCGAGCCTCCTTTTACGCAACTCCGCCGCGGAGCGAAGCGCGGACGAAGCTACTTTGTGAGCCCGTCGTAGCCTCTGCGTTAACTCGGCGCGGTAGTCATCTAGTGTGCCGTAGTGCCCCATCGGTTCCCCGAAAGCCACCCCGGGCACGACGGGATCCCTGCCGTATAGGAGGTAGTGAGGGCTCTCCTTTGTGCCCTCATGGACGGCGGTGTTATAGGCGAAAGTCGCGAACGGCACCCATTTATCCCAGTCTCGCTGGTCCTCGTCCACGTAGTGGGACATGATCTTAACGAGTGTTTGGTTTAGGCGCTCGACAGCTCCGTTACTCTCTGGGTGGTAGGCGGTCGTTCGTAACCTCTTCACACTGAGCGCGTCGCATACCTCTCTCATGAGTTTGCCAGTGAAGTTGGCGCCCTGGTCTGTGAGAATTTGCAATGGGGTGCCATGACGCAACACGATGCCCTCGACAAACGTCTTCGCGATTGTATTTGCCTTCTGGTCTGGCAGCGCGAACGTTTCGGCGAACCGAGTCAGGTGATCGACGAATACCAAAATGTACCTGTTTCCCGACGTCGTACACGGCAGCGGCCCTACAATATCCATCGCGGTTCTCTGAAACGGCTCGTGCACATCGGGAAATATTTGGAGTGGGGCCTGCTTTCTGCCCTTCGGGACCTTTCGAAGAATGCAAGACTCGCATTCACGACAGTGTTTGGCTACGTCGCTTTCATCCCCAACCAAAAGTACCTCTTCTTTAATCGCAGCAAGGTTTTACGCACCCCCAGGTGACCGGCGCAAGGTGAATCGTGGTGTGCCCTCATCAATTCTCCTACCATGGTTCGCGGCACGACAATTTTCCCGACGCCTGCTGCATTTTTATCCTTTAGTCTTAATAATCCCGCACTATCTAGCCAATATCTCCCGTGGGCGTTGTCTGTGGAGTTCTGGCAGTGTTCGATTAGCGGCTGGAGTACCTGATCCTTCCCCTGTTCGTCGTGAAAATGAGCCTCGTCGGAAGACGGCGCGAAAGCGTTTACGCCTGCTACTACCACACGGCTCAGTGCATCGGCGTTTTGGTTCCGCCTTCCCGGGCGGTGTATGATGTCGAAACTGTACTCTTGAAGGAGTAAGTTCCAGCGCGCCAGTCTCGAGCTAGGGTCTCTCACGTTCATGAGCCACCTCAGGGGTTGACAGTCGGTAACAACCCTGAAACTCCTACCGTACAGGTAACACCTAAAGTGTCGCACTGCCCAAACGACGGCTAAACACTCCTGTTCTGTCGCGCCGTACTTCTGCTCTGCCGAATTAAGCTGGCGGCTGGCGTAGGCCACTGGGTGTTCAAGTCCGTCGTGAATTTGGGATAGTACTGCTCCGACAGCGTATTTTGACGCGTCTGTTGTCAAAACGAACGGTTTCGTGAAGTCCGGAAACCGTAGGATAGGTGCCTCTACGAGCCGCGCCTTCCCGGCAGTTGTTCAAACGCGGCCTGGGTGTCTGCATTCCATTCGAACGGGCTCTTGCTGGTGAGGCGGGTAATGGGTTTTGCTACTTCCGCAAATGAGGGAACGTGCCTCCTGTAATAGGACAAAAGACCCAGAAACTGCCGCACCTCGGTCTTGTTCTTAGGCGGGGGGAAATCTTTCACGCACTGTACCTTCACTGGGTCGGGACGTACGCCTTCTGCGGACACAATGTGCCCCAAATATTTAACCTCCGGCTTTAGGAACTGGCACTTAGCGGGTTTTAATTTCAAGCCGGCTGCCCGCACCCTAGAGAATACCTCGCCAAGGTCCCGCAGATGGCCCTCTAACGTCTCGCTGTGTATTATGATGTCATCTAAATACACGTGACAAAGTTTGCCAAGTAAACCTGCGAGGATCACATCCGCGGTTCTCTGCCAGATGGCCGCGCTGTTTACCAGCCCCCATGGGCATTCGGTTCCACTCATAATGGCCAGTAGGGGTGTTGAAGGCCGTTTTCTCTCTGTCACTAGGCTCCATCTCAATTTGCCAATATCCGCTGGCCATGTCCACAACAGTGAAATATTTCGCCTTCGCCAGCTGGGCAAGTGTTTCATGGATATTGGGCAGTGGATATGGGTCGATGCGGGTAACTTTGTTGAGGTCTCTGTAATCGACAACAAATCGGTACGACCCATCCGGCTTCTCAACCAACAAGGCGGGTGCCCCCCAGGGAGATGTTGAGTGTTGAATTATTTCAGCCTCGAGTAAGGAGTCTACCTGCTTTTCCATTTCGTCTCTGCGTGCGAAAGGGATCCTGTATGCCCTGCGATATACAGGCGCCGCCCCTCCGGTGTGAATCCTATGCTTGATGGCTTCGCATCGTCCCAAGTCTGTATTTCCTGTCGAGAATATCGACTTGTTCTGCACTATCACAGTTTCCACCATTTGTCTTTCGTTTCCCTCGATGTGCGACTGATCGAACATCTGCAGTAAGTCGTCTTCGTTTACTGGGCATTCTTCTGCCCTATCTACCATCGCAACCGCTTGGTGGGCTTCCGTGTCAACCAAGGTGCCGACCACTTTATTCATAGGTAGGCGGATCTCCTTTAATGTTAGATTTGCCACCCTGACTGGTAATACGCCATCATCTTGTGTAATTGCCAAGGTAGGAACTGCAGCTAACCCGTTCGTTTCCAAGCTACCCTACCCACCTCGACAACCTTTGTCTCACCTGGGGGCACAGGCACGCGAGCCCTACCTGCCAACACGCACTCGCTCAACGGCGGAAGAATGGCCTCTTCGATCAAGGAAACAACATTAACCTCATCGGCCTTCGGTAGACTGGGGTTCGTTTTGTCGGAACTCGTTTCCTCTGCTGGCCACTGCTTCCCCACCCAGTTAGTAAATGGGACACGCTCGTAACCTATCCTCAGGCACCCCTCACTCAGTAGGAGGTCGGCGTCTTGCTCTACCAGAATGTCTTGGCCAATTATACCATCTGCTCGTAACGATAGCTCATCTCCACAAACAAAAAAATTTGGCCTCAAACGTGGTCTTATTCATTGTTACGGGTACTTTAAAACGGCCGAAGATGTGTATAGGGTCCCCGGTTATGCCGACGAGGGACATTTCACTATCCTCTCTCGGCAGTTCCTGCTGCCACCTCTCATGTATTCCCCCCAGTGCGCGGCTCTTCACAAGGCTAACTCTAGATCCCGTATCTAGCAACATCTTCAATGTACCCTTCCCTACGACACACTCAACGACCGGGTTCGTTTCCCCGCAAACGTTTACCACTGCTACTGACCTCCGTCTGTCGTGGTCGCCAGAAGAGGTCACGTCTAGTTTCCCTCAGCCGTCGATTCTGGCACTGCTTCCTCCCTTCTGTGGTCTTCTGGCATACGGCGATCACCACGCGTGTTCCACGGTCGCCGCTGTCGATACCGGTTGCATTCCCGCCAGAAATGGCCAAAGCCGCCGCAGTTATAGCATCGACCGGGATAAGGGGGGTCGCGTTGTGTTTCCCTGTCCATCTTCTCTGACGGGATCACGTGCCCTCAAACTCTCCTCTAAGAGCTTTTCGAGGTGGTCGAGGCGGCTACGCAATTCGTGGGCATCTGCGGTGTCTTCGACGGGTCGGACGGCGACCGTGTGGCTCCGCGACAATTTCTCATTTAGCTCTTCTCTTGCCGCTGCGTTGATGGCCTCGTCAAATGTTTTGGGGTCGCGAGAAAGAACAAATCTGCGGACCGGATCCCTCAGGCCTGTTAGAAACTGCGACAGCATTTGCTCGGCTAGAATTTCGCGGCGCAGTTGAGCCTTCGCCGATTCCTCGCCGCTGGAGCCCGCCAGTGTGGCAGTCCCGAGCAATCGCACGCGGTTTGCGAATGAGCGCGCCTCTTCTCCCGTGTTCTGCCTCGCGTTCCTAAATCTCTCTACCTTGCTGCTAAGTGGTTCCGTGTCAAACCGCACGAGAGCCAAAGATCTGAATTCGGGAAAAGTTGAAGCCGCGGCGACATTATCGTCCCTCCACGCAAAATCGTGCGCGGCGCCTAGCATCTTGCATCGCGCAATGCCGATCAGTTGGCTGTCTTGCCACCCCCCCCCCCCCATTCAACCAACCTGCTCTAAAATCTGCAAGAAGTCCCGAATGTTCGGGCCCGCAGCGTCTCCCGTGAACGAAGGAACCATGCTCCCTAGCATTAACGCGCTTGTCCCTAGCGCCCCTCCGTGGGTCACCTGCGTAGCCTGCTCGTTCATCTTGCCGCCTCTTCTTCCCTAGTGCGAGGGTGAAGGCTCGCACCGTTGCCCCAGCAGAAATCCCACCGCTGCCACCACTTGAGATGTCCCCAGTTACCCTGCCGCCAAAGAGGGGGGGGCCGCTAAGTCCCCTTTACTCGCCCTCCCGCTTAATTCACCACATAATTCCACAATTCCAATCGCTCACCCCTCTTGGCTGCGCATCTCAACAATTTTTACTCAAAAGGATTCGTGCTGGGGCCGGGAAGGAAGAGAGGCAAAGAACTTTCCTGGTCTACTAAACCATGTTATTTATGTGGCATACAAATACACACAACACATGCTAAACAAAATTGTAACAAAGGAATATAACACTCGCGACGCGCAATACAGAACACATAAGCGAAACTTTTAGAACAATAAGTGACACGATAAGAAAAGAAGAAAAGTGTTACATAGTTAAACTGCGCAATGTCCCAGTCTCTCTGCCTGCCCCCTTCGCAAAGTTCGTAAGGATAGAAAGGAGGTAGCTTCTCTCACGAGTCAGTCCGTCATGTCGTTGGCCTACGGGCTGGTTGTTCGAGTCAGGGCTCGCAGGTCGTGTTCGCGGTCGCTAGCCAACTCGTCCGGGGCTCTCCTCGGTCGCGGCGGTGGACTTCTTCCTATCACCCGCTCCTAGACATCTCTCTCCATTCCCCCCGATCGTGGTCCCGTGGTCCCTTTTCGTAGGACCCGACTTCGCCTCTCAGTGGCACCTCCGTGGCACTCCATGGCACCTAACCAATCGTCGCAATTGCCACGACATTTTCCCTTGTCGGTCGGCGTGTGTCAGCCGGACGCCCGCCCTCGCAGCCCACCGCCACGTAAAACTCTCTCTTGCTGCAAAGTGTACAAACAAAAATGCACAAGCTCGAAAATTAGAGAGGGCAATGGGCCGGCCGCCTGGAGACGTGTGGGTGGCCAGGAGACAAAGCATGCCGTTCCTAATGGCGAACGCGCAGTGTCTTGAGTGCTGTGTAGATCTTCTCGCCTTCCCCATCGCCCCAGTATCCCCCCGGCGCCCGAAAACCAGATGTCGAGGTCGGCTTCAGCGCGTGTCCCGGCGTCTTCCGTACGATATCCCGTTGTCGCCGCTTCCTTTTCTTTGAGTGCCGCCGACCGCCGTTCAAGGGGGACGCGGTAATGATCGCCGCGAGCTGCAGAGGCAGTGGCGTCGCAGGAAGGGAATCAACAAAAGGCGCCCAGCTGCACCTATGCCGTGAAACTGAAGGGTGCGCAAGGCTCCCCGCGATGGCTGTCAAAAAAAACCTTCAAAGAACGCCTCTTCGAAATGCGTCTTCGTTGCCTCGGGTTCTTTTTGTCGAGGAGCGGGTTAAGGAAATGGGTGTAAACACTGCACGACGCCTGTGGTCCGGTCAGCATCCGTTGGGACGTCACATACAGTTAAGAACGGCCGATGGAACAACCATACCCACGGTCGACAGAATCAGGGTACTGGGTCTGCTCATCGAAGCCAAGGGCAATAACGGGGAAACCCTCAGACGACTGGACGCAACTGTAGCTCAAATAATGAGACTCATAAAAAGGATATCTAATAAGCACAGTGGCATGAAAGAGGAAAACACGATCAGGTTAATACAGGCTTTCGTCATAAGCAGAATAGTATACGTAGCGCCGTACTTGAAGTGGCAGGTCGCGGAAAAGATCAAGCTAGACTGCCTCATTCGGAAAATATTCAAACTAGCCATAGGGCTACCGATTAGCACCAGCACGGACAAATTGCTACAATTAGGCCTGCACAATACCATAGATGAGCTCATTGAAGCGCAACGTACGGCACAATATGAACGTCTCTCTAAGACACGAGCAGGGCGACATATCCTAGAGCGACTAGGCATCGCCTATCACACGCAACACGGCATCAAGATGGACATTCCAAGAGAGACGAGGGAAACAATGATAATACCCCCTATACCAAAGAACATGCACCCAGAGCACAATAAGGAGAGACGAGAGGCCAGAGCAAAGGAGATACAAAAAAGTTCGGTAATGACAAGGACGCAGTGTTCGTAGACGCTGCTCGATACAAGCGCAGACGAGCGTTTACGGCAGCCGTAATCGATAGCGAAAAACGCTGTAAGACGTGCGCGACGATACGCACCACAAGTACCGAGACAGCGGAAGAAGTAGCCATAGCTCTCGCAGTAGCTCAGACAAACGCAACCGTGATAGTCAGCGACTCTCAAACGGCAGTACGAAACTTTGCCAACGGCCGCATCTCCCCGGAGGCACTACGCATTCTACTTGCAGGGTGTCAAGCCAGCAAAAGAGATACATACATTACATGGACACCCGCCCACGCCCTCGCGGAAAACAGCAACAACGGGGTTGTACATGACGCAGCTCGAGGGCTTACAGACCGAGCTGCAATCTCAAGTGCCGCCCCAGCACCCTGCGATCGTGACGGCGTGGTAGACGAGTGGGAGTGCGCAAGACAGAATGACCAGATACAATGATATTACAAAGCATTATAGATTACAGAGGGGCATATTCCCGCCACCTCACCCAAAATTAACAAAAAAAACAGTCTGTCGAATGGCGGCGGTTGCAAACCAGGACGTATCCGAACCCTGCGCTCTCGCACATAATATATCCGGACATCTATGAAACGGACAAGTGCAAGTACTGTGACTCCAGAGCCACTCTGGGGCATATATTATGGGAATGCCGAGGGATTAGTGCCCATGACGAGTACGCGGCCTCTAGTGACAGCCTTCGCGCGCGCTGGGAAGCCGCGCTGCTCAGTGCCACCCTCGAAGATCAGCTGTGGGCCGTCCAGCGGGCCGAGGAAGCCGCCAGGGTTCAAGGACTCCTGGCTGTCACCTAGGCGGGGCTGTTGGCCCGCCCCACCAACTCGCTGGACTCACAATAAAGTTCTTTCCTCCTCCTCCCTATGATTCCTCCCACTCCAAGCTGGTGAAAAGAGGGATCACCAATCTTTGTTTGACAAATGCTGTTACAAAAAGTTGCATTCATAAAATGCAAGACAGCGTGACTGAGCAGCAAAATAGGCTTTTGTTGGCAGGCTACCCGAAGTCGGTAATAGCCTCTGTTGCTGAACATGGGTTTAAGCGCCTCAATGTAAAACACAGAACTGATGCTGGTGTTGGAGAACACAGAAATGATGGAGGTGTTCGAGAACAGAAGAACATTGTGGTCATGCCATACGTCCATGGCATATCACACAGATTGAAGAAGGTTGCGGCCCGCATTGATGTTCGACTGGTCTGTTCTGCACCCAGCAAACTCGCGGGTCTTTGCAAGAGGGTTGCGCAGCTCGGCACAGTAAGCAGTGTGTGTGACATAAAACATGTGAAGAAATACTGCGAGTGTATCACATGTGCGGTGTATTGCATCCCGTTAAGTTGTGACAGGTTTTACGTGGGACAGTCTGGTAGATGTATCAATGTTCGGCTGAGGGAGCATGGAAATCTGCTACCCTCGGGCACTGGTGGTAACTTGCCGCTGCACTGCAAGTCATGTGGGTGTAACCCCCCTTTTCGATAAGGTCACAATTTTAGGCAAGGCTAAGACGCAGCGTGAACGGGAGATTATTGAGGCATTTCAATATCTGGAAACTGGGTCCTGACAAATGTGTTAGCGCAGCCTCAGTCTATCTCACCAGGAAAGAATGTCTGTTTTTAGCACAAAGGTGATTTACTCTGGTTAGCTGCCGGGTGTATCTTTTGGTTCCTTTTTGGTTTTGTTTGGTTGGTTATCTGCGCATGCGTTGTACGGACTTGGGAGGAAGGTTGTTTCCGAAATAAACTTCAGTTGTTAGTGCCACGTCTCTGCTCTCTGTACCTGTTTCTACTGCTCCGTTTTTTCCGATTTCGTCGTTTTCGACGTTTTGTGTGGCTTTTGTATTTTACGTCCGCTAGTGTTTGTGCTATGGCTAATGCGATAGCTATTTCCTCTGCGGTTTCTACGTGTGGCGTACGGATGGTAGCGCTCGTTAAACATTTTCCCTCATTATTTATAACTACGGCTGTGTAGGCGCGCTTGTGTCTGTATCTAGCTGCATCTACGAATACGGTGTCCAGGCTGTTACCAAATTTCCTTTGTATATCGCGGGCCCTGCTTTCTCGTCTGCCCTGATGGTGGGCGGGATGCATATTCTTCGGTATAGGAAGGACGGTTATCACGCCTCTAATGTGTCTGGGCATATCTTCTTTGACGCCATGCTGAGTGTGATACGCAATACCTAGCCGATCGAATATTTGCCTGCCTGTTTTAGTTTTGGATAGGCGTTCGTATTGTGCGATGCGCTGTGCCTCGATTAACTCATCCAGTGTATTGTGTAGACCTAGCTGCAGAAGACTATCGTTGCGAGTGGTGATGGAGAGTCCTATTGCTTGCTTGTAAATTTTCCGGATTAAACAGTCTAATTTGTATCGTTCTGATGAGTGCCACCGTAGGTACGATGCTACGTAAACTATTCTGCTTATTACGAACGCTTGGACTAGTCTAAGTAGATTGGCTTCTTTCATTCCGCTATATTTGTTGGCTATGCGTTTAAGTAGCCGCATGATTTGAGATGTGACATCGTCTAATTTGCCTATGGTCTCCCCATTGTGTCCGTTACTTTCAATAATAAGTCCTAATACTCTCATCCTATCCACTTTGGGTATGGGTTTACCATCTGCCCTAGTGAGGTGAATTTCTGGGTTGTTCTTTCCCTCGTAGTTGCGTGGTTTTCGGCCACGTCGTGATGGATTATAAATGAGGACCTCAAATTTCTCTGCGGAACACGCCAGCCCGGTTCCTGATAAGTATTGTTCAACTGTTTCAATCGCACATTGTAATGTGTTTTCAACTTGTCCATCACTGCCATCGCTCACCCATAGAGTAATATCGTCAGCATAGATGGTATGATGGAGGCCGTCGATTTTCTGTAGCTTTGCTGGTAAGCCGATCAGAGCGAGAATAAACAGCATAGGAGAAATTACTGACCCTTGGGGCGTACCTGCGCTTCCTAGCTGTAGTTCCTCGGACTCAATGCCTCCGATTTTAATGCGCACTTTTCTGTTAGTTAGGAAGTCTCGAATGTAGGTGTATACTCGCTGGCCTAGGCCTAGCTCTGCTATTCTGTTTAATATTGTTTCGTGCGTAACACTGTCAAAAGCTTTCCTTAGGTCTAAACCTAGGATAGCTTTGGCGTTTCGACTTGTATTTTTTATGATTTCATGTTTAGGTTGGAGCATTGCATCCTGTGTCGACAAGTTTCTCCGGAAGCCTTACATGGTAGGCGGAAGAACGTCGTTGTCTTCGAGATAGTTGGTCACTCTTTTTAGGACAACATGTTCCATGAGTTTTCCGACACAGGAAGTGAGCGAAATGGGTCGCAAGTTCTCCAACTGTAGCCGCTTGCCTGGTTTAGGTATTAGCATAATTTGAGCTGTTTTCCATTGTTCTAGTATTGCGCCTGATTCCCAGCAGTCGTTCATATACTTGGTAAGTTGTTCTAGAGAAGCATCATCGAGATTTCGCATCATCTTGTTTGTTATGCCATCTAGACTTGGCGCCGTTTGGTATTAACCTTTTGTAGAGCTGCTCTTAACTCTGCTTCGCTGATCTCTTCGTCGAGTTGTGCATTTTCGGTGCCTGTATAATGTGAGTGTGTCGCTGGCTTATCCCGAGATAATACCGTGCGGCTACCTCATCCATAAAAGCTTCTTGGGTGTTTTCATATGCGTGTAATATTTTGTTTATGTTTTGTCTGTACGTTGCTTTAGTGTCGTCGGGACTCAAAAGATACCTGAGAAGGTTCCAGGTTCTGGATAGCCCTAACTGTTTATCCATAGAGGTGCATGTTTCCTCCCATTGTTGTTTGCAGAGCTGTTGTGCGTATGTTTCTATGTCCCTGTTAAGCCGGGCTAGCCTTCGTCGGAGCGTCCTGTTGTGTCTCTGGGTTTTCCATCTCCTCAGGAGACCTTCTTTCGCTTCCCACATATGTAGGAGTTTACTGTCTACATGTTCCACTTGGGCTTCCTGAGGGATGACTTGTGTCGCTAAACTAACATCCTGTTTAAGCTGCGTGGTCCAGTCTACTATATCTGAAATAGTATTATCCCTTTCTTTGCGGATTTCTCTGAGCTTTGTCCCAGTCTACAATTTTGAGTTGCTTGCCCTTAGATTTGCGTGGCCCTGCTTTTATATTGATTTCAAGGATACTGTGATCGCTTCCTAGATCCTGTAGCGTGTTGAGCCACTTTGCATCCCTAATGCTTTTTCGTAAAAGTGAGATCTGGCGTAGTATCTGAGGTAACACTAGACCCTCGCCTTGTGGGAATCGAAGGGTCTGTGATGAGAGTTAAGGCCCTGTTGTTGTGCATCTTGCCATAGCTGTCTGCCTTTGGGGTTTTGAAATTTGTATCCCCATGCCATGTGTTGAGCATTGAAGTCCCCCCCCCCCCCCCAATAACCAAGGCTCGTTATGATTTTCATGTTTACCCCTGTTATTTATGTTCGCCGTACAGTGACGTCATGCAATATCACTTTTGGTGTATATCAAGCTAGTGAACCGGCCGCCAGCGCGCCATGAGTGTGGTAATTAGTGAGTCATACCGTACATGACATGCGAGTCATGATATTTATACTATCACAAGTTATTTATATTTGTCATACACATATATCTCGTCATAGCAATTTTGGCATACATCCATTTAATTAAACGGCCGAGACAAACCCGAGACCACGTCATATAAATCATGTACATGACATGCGTGTCATGATTTGCACGTTAAGACCAGTCACTTATGTTCGTCATGCACTCTTGTCACGCCATACTAATTGTGGTATATATTAAGTTAACGAAGCGGCCGCAAGAGCACGAAGACAGTGGCTTGTAAATCGTGCGGTTCAGCGCATGCATGTTATGATTTTCATGTTATGACCTGCCATTTATATTCGTCATATGGTCATGTTGTGCCATACCAATATTCGTACAGATGCTAGTAACGAAACGGCCAGGAAAGCACGAAGTCGTAGGCGGCTAGATAGATACTAGATAGATAGATTGATAGATAGATAGATAGATAGATAGATAGATAGATAGATAGATAGATAGATAGATAGATAGATAGATAGATAGATAGATAGATAGATAGAACTTTCAAAGGCTCGGAAGTTCGCTAAGAAGTGCTTTGCATTTAATAAATGCAGACAGCCGAGCGCCTAAATGCCGAGCAGTTCGCAATTCTTATCGTGTTAGTGCGCGTGCGCGAGCGTGTACTCCAGTGAAAATTGCCGCTATTTTTTTCTTAGTCAGTTAAAGAACAACGGTATGCTTCATTCGGGGCTGCAGAGCGCACGCAGAGCGTAAAACATGCGTTACTTTGCGTAAAATAAAAGACTATAAAGACTATAAACTTCGACCGATTCTTTGGTTGGCAATGCAAATCTGGAAGTCATCTTGTCGAAGTACTTTCCATATTTTTAGGGGCGAAGCTCCTTACGCCGTGGGTCAGTCTCTCCTCCGTCGTAGCCGCCTCGTCTAGTTCGTGAAGTGATCACTAGATGGCGTTGGTGGCGCTCGCTCCATAGAGATACATGGTAAAGGCTAGTGTGACGGGATATCCCTAGATGGCGCTTGGTTTGCTTGTCTGGTTTTGGGGTTGATTTGGGTGCAGCGTTGGCGGAGCGAGAGGACGGACGTGTTTTTCGTGGGCTCCGGAATGACAGCGACAGATAAGTTATTTCTGCATGATTCGAGCTTGCTTTTATTAGTTATATGAGTACATAAGCCACTAGATTGAAGATTAATTGGGGTTACAACTTTGTACTGTTTCTTGTGTGACAGTCGCCTGGCTTTTTTTTTTCGGCCACCACGTGGTTGAAGGGTACACAGGTGCTTTGAAGCATACTGGCGGAGTTTTGTGATACCTTTTGGCTTTGAGTGCATGTAATCCAAAGTGTGAACGATCTAGACATGGTCAAAAAGACCGTAAAGTGTTCAGGGTGCGGAATGGGATGGAATATAGAGGATGACAAGGCAGAACAAGCTGACGCCAAGTGTAAGCAATGTGAGTTAGAGGCGAAAATGGAAATAATGATGGCTGCCCAGAATGAGCTCAAGGTAAAAATCGCCGAGCTGGAGAATGCGTTGGCGACAGAGCGAGAAAAAACGATGGCTATGGGGGGAAAGGCTTAAGTCAGCTGAGGAAGGGTTAGCGAAGGCAGTCATGGTGAACAAGGAAGCAAGCGACGGCGGGAACAGGGGGGGGCCTCAACCCCCATAGTGGGAGACGCGAAGGTGGAGACAGGTTTGGGGAAGACAGGTGCAGGGGGCACAGGACCCAGTTACCGCGAGGTGGTTTTGGGGACGGGAGGGAGCAAAACAGCGGCGGTTGCGCGAGCTGGTGACCGAGGCAGTGGCCAGGTGCGGGACAGTACAGCAGAAAAGTCGGAGCACGTGATAATGGCCGGGGACTCGAATTTAGCTAGATGCGCAGAAGCAGTCAAGGAAAGGGTGAGAGGCGACAAACGAGTTTTAATAGGGACGTTCCCGGGACGTAGGCTGGGATCAGTGATGAGACAAGCTAGCGCAGAACTCGCAACTAAAGCTAATGGACGTAACCTCGTGATGATTGCGGGAGGTCTAAACGACGTCTTGAATGAAGAATCAGCCGAACTAGCGACCACATTGGCGAAAGGGGTCGATGACATGCGCGCCATTTCCCCTCAGGTGCAGATAGTGGTATGCACAATACCGGAGGTACCGGTGCGTGACGGCAACCTGCAAAGAGCGGTTGTCGACGCAAACAAAGAGATATGGCAGATGAGTCGAGAGAAAGGCATCGAGGTAGTGGAAATAAACAGAGAGGTGCACAGGTGGGGTGGTTTTCGAAGAGACGGAATACACTTCAATAGGAGGCTTGGTCATGAGGTGGGTTGGCGACTTGCAGGACGCGCAGTAGCTTTTTTGGGGGGCACGCGGGCCCTTCGGTGTCCAGGGTAGCGTGTAATGAGGACAACAACCAGGGGGGACTCTGTGACAGGTAGTATAGCGAAAAACCAGAGAAAAGGTAAAAGAAGGGAGAAGGCGCGTGTCGCAATTGGTTACATTAACATGCAGGGTGGCAGAAAAAAGGCAAAATGGTTAGAGATTGAGGGACAGTTAAACAAGGAACAGATAGGTGTTTATGCGGTTACAGAAACACACCTTAGAGACTTGGAAGAGCCACCACATATTGACAATTACATTTGGGAAGGATGCAACAGGATCATATCAGAAAGGAGAGGTGGGGGGTGTTGGAATGCTAATTCATAGCAGAGCAAAATGGGATAGAGTGAAGCAAACGTGTTCAGAGCACCTGTGGGTTTCGGGCACAGTAGGTGGAAAGAAAACGTGGCTAGGTGTAGCTTACTTGTGGACGGGGAATAACTGCAGAGAAAAGAATCTGGAGATAGTGAAATGCATAAGCACCGATATTAAAGAATTTGGTCATGATGCCGAAATAATCCTTCTAGGGGACATGAATGCTCACATACATGACCTTGACGGATATTCCGACTCCAATGGCAAGTTATTGCTAGATCTCTGCGAGCAACATAGTCTTGAAATAGTTAACGCGGGGCCTAAGTGTGAGGGACAGATCACGTGGGAAGTCGGAAACAGGCAATCGAGCATTGATTATTGTCTCATGACAGAAGGAATCTATGACAAACTTAGAGAGATGAGAATAGACGAGGAAGGCATTAACAGCTTGGGTAGTGATCATAAACGCATAACATTACAAATGGGATATAAAACTGAAAATAAGAACCTGGAATCGAACATTGGCAGCTCGTATTTAAATGAGAAACAAATAACTGATATAGCCGCAAGAGTCGAGGAAGAAGTAGACGAACTGCCAGTCAAGGACTGGAAGTATAGTGAGCTGCTACATGTAATCACGAAGGAAATAGAAAAAGAGAAGAAAACTATTTCTTGGAAAGGAAAGAGAAGGCCAAAAAGTTGGTAGAACAAAGAAATCCGGGATGCGATCGAGAAGCGACGTGAGGCATCACGGCAGCACAGACAGGCAAAAAAGGAGAAGTGGCCACAGGATGAAGTCAACCAAGTATGGGAAATGTATTTAGAGCAAAAATCCATTGCGCAGAAATTATTCGAGGCAAAAATTAAAGGCGAAAGTGAACGCTGGATGACAGAGATTCGCGAAAAGAAGAAGGCCGCGCCTAGGATATTTTGGAGCCGCCTAAAAGCGCTCGGTAGGAAGTCTGTAACAATGCAACAACATATGGTAGATGAAGAGGGAAATCAATTGGAAGGGTATGAAGCGCTAGGTTACATCCGAAAGGTAACATCCGATTCGTTTAAAAAGGTCGCCCAGGGGATTCCCCCGGTGAGTAAAAGTATACAGATGAGTACAACCGAGGAAGATGTAGTACTTGAGAATTTCAATTGGAAGACGGCCGAAGGAAATATTCCTAAGCCCTCTACTCCGGGCTTAGATGGGGTTGCCATCAGCCTCATTAACGAACTAGGACAGAGCACTAAAGAAGCACTGCTGAAAGCCGTAGAAAAGTGCTTACAGGAGAGGGAAATACCAGACAGTTGGCGAAAAAGTAGAATGAACTTAATCTATAAAGGCAGGGGAGAAAAGGATAACATTCGCTCGTATAGACCGCTAACCATTACATCGGTGCTATACCGGTTGGCGATGCAGGCAGTCAAATTAAAAATAGAAACGTGGGTAGAGCAAAATGATATTTTGGGAGAACTCCAGAATGGATTCCGAATCGACAGGCGGTTAGACGATAACCTGTTTGTTCTTACACAGTGTATAGAAATATCAAAAATAGAAAACTGGCCCTTATACGTAGCTTATCTAGACATCACCGGGGCATATGACAACGTTAATCAGGAAATTTTGTGGGATATATTGAAGGAAGTGGGCATAGGTGACGACTGTATACAGCTTTTGAGGGAAATATACCGAGAAAATACAGTTTGTGTAGAATGGGATGGAATAAGCAGCAAGGACAGCGTTGACATTAGCAAGGGGTTGAGACAGGGATGTCCTTTGTCCCCGCTGTTATTCATGCTGTACATGGTGAGGATGGAAAAAGCGCTAGAAGGTAGCAACATTGGATTTAATTTGTCACACAAACAGGCCGGCGCGATGGTTGAGCAGAAGCTTCCAGGTCTATTTTATGCTGACGATATTGTCTTTTTTGGCGGACAGTCAAGATGATATGCAGCGGCTGGCAGATATATGCGGAAGGGAAGGCGAGGCTCTAGGACTAGGTTTTAGTGCAACAAAATGTGGATTGATGGTGTTCAATGATCACGAAGACCATGCGGTCTTAATACAGGGCCAAGAAATACCGAGGGTAAGCGAGTACAAGTACCTCGGAGTGTGGGTAAATGAGAGGGGGTTAGATATATGGAGGTACAAGAGAAAGCATCGGTAACAAAGGGAAAGAGGAATGCTGCAATCATGAAGCACAGAGCGTTATGGGGATACAATAGGTACGAGGTCCTTCGAGGGCTGTGGAAGGGTGTGATGGTTCCGGGGCTTACATTTGGGAACTCAGTGGTGTGTATGAAGTCAGAGGTGCAATCAGGAATGGATGTAAATCAAAGGACTGTGGGACGCCTCGCGTTGGGCGCTCACGGGAAGACGACAAATGAGGCTGTCAAAGGGTGATATGGGATGGACAGGTTTTGAAGTGAGGGAAGCTCAGAGCAAAATTAGATTTGAAGAGAGGCTGAGGAAAATGAAGGAGAGTAGATGGGCAGGGAAGGTTTTCAGGTATTTGTATAGAAAAAGCGTCGACACGCAGTGGAGAAAAAGAACTAGGAGGCTCACCAGTAAATATACGGCTAGCAGTGTGGGCGACATGGCAACAAGGAGCATTAAGCGAAAAGTCAGAGAGGCGGAGAGGACTTATTGGATGACAGCGATGGAAAAGAAGCCGGCTCTCAGTGACTACCGAAAGGGAAAAAACAAAATAAGGAGGGAGAGGTTTTATGATAATTCAAGGGGAAGCGCTTTACTGTTTGAGGCAAGGTCGGGTTGCCTTAGAACGCGTAGCTATAAAGCGAGATTCTGTGACGAAGAAGAACAATGTACATGCTGTGGGGGAACTAAGGAAACGATGGAACATGTACTGATTGAATGTGTCGATATTCACCCAGATATACGTGTGGGCACGAGTCTACATGAAGCCTTGGGTTTTGGGGACATCAATGGAAAGCTGTACACGTCCGCGATAGAAATAAGTAAGAGACGGTTAGAGTATTGGTGGCAGAAAAGTAGAGATAAAGGACAAAAATGAAGAATGGAGAAAAATAAGGTCATTCTGCCTTAAGAAGCAGAGAGATGGACCGTGAACTTATATATTTCTTTGCTGTAATAACATAGATTTAATCAATGTAGATAAGGCATTAGGCCAACATAAAAAGAAAGTTTTTTTTTTCGAGCCTGGTGGCAGACATGTCACCGCCCCGTTATAAAGGGGACGCTCACTTGTAGCAGTGTGTATCGTCGTGTGTTGCCGATGCAGAAATCTTGCAACTTGGCTCTGTATGGACTTGTCTGCATTCCTCAGCAGTGCTCTTTTCAGCTCTGCCATATAGCGTTCGGCCTGGCCGTTTATTGCAGGGTGGTACGCTGGTGAGGTTGCAGCCTGTATGCCGTTTGATGCGTAAACTGCTTTATCTCGTGGGAGATAAAGGCTCTTCTATTGTCGGAGACGACCTTTCGGAGAATGCCAAACATCGCAAAGAGGCTTTGGAGCACATCGATGACAGCCGCGGATGTTGCTTGCGTCACGTGCCGGACTTCCACCAACTTTGTGTGTGCGTCCACAACAACCAAGTAGGTCTGCCTGAGTAGTGGCCCCGCCAAGTCAACGTGCACCGTGTGCCTGGTGTCTGGGGACGGTCCCAGGTAGGAATAGGAGCTTTAGGTGGGCTCTTCTGCGTGGAATGACAATCACGGAACTGTCGCACAGTTTCCTCGATCAGCTTGTCGATTCCAGGCCACCATACGCTGCTCTTTGTGCACCTCTTCATGGCTACCATGCTTCGGGGACCAGCGTGGAGAAGTGCCAGGACGTGGGATCGTGCTGAGCTTGGTGTGACCACCCGTGATCCAAGTGGGAGGCACTCGCGATGAAATGCTAGTGTGATCGCTCGTCGTCGGTGAGGAGCGAACTCATCACCAGTGAGTTTCTCCTCTGTGCCATCGTGCACTGCCTTGTACAATCTCTGCAGGATGCTGTCTTGCTGTGTCAGACGTGCTATCTCGGTAGCAGTAAATGGGGGTCTCGACAAAGCTTCGAACAAGAGTACATCACCTTAGAGGCCAGGGTTCATCAAGACGTTCTTGTAATCGAAATAGGCTCAACGCATCTGCATTTTGATGGTTCTTCCCATACCTTTAGACAATGTTGTAGTCGTACGCCGATAACTTAATGCACCATCTGGTCATCCGTGGTGAGAGGACTTGAGCCGTTGGCTTCTGCGGACCTAGTATACCGAGCAGTGTTTCATGGTAGGTGACGAAAGTAACCTTTCTTCCCGCAATATACTTGTGGAACTTGTGGGCTGCAAACACTACAGCAAGGCCTTCTCTGTCGAACTGAGCATAATTGCGTGCTGCCGGCCCTAGCGTCCGCGATGCAAAAGCTATTGGTGCCTCTCTATTCTGTTCATCACGTTGAGAGAGAACAGCTCCTACGCCGTATGGTGATGCGTCGCATTCGACGAGAAGCTCCTTCTGTTCGTCGTAGTGTGCCAGCACGGTCTGACTGAGAAGGAATCTGCTGAGCTTGCCAAATGCTTCTTGATGCTTGGTCTCCCATCTCCACGTGACATCCTTCTGAAGGAGCTCGTAGAGACAGCTGGCAACTGTTGCCCTGTTCTTCAAGAATCTGTCGTAGAAAGCCAGAATCCCGAGAAAGGATTGAATCGCTTGTTTGCAGTTCGGTGCTGGAGCGTCCGTTATGGCTCGAACTTTCTCATCGTTAATGTGAACGCCTGCCTCATCGATTTGGTGTCCTAGAAAAGAAACTTGTCTCACTGCAACACAGCTCTTGTTAACGCGATAGCGTTAAAGAGCTCGTTTCGCAGAAATTCCGGCGTCGGCGTTGGCGTCGTTGGTTGTGAGCGAAAAATCATCATCATGTCCGTGACCGAAAAATCATCATCTTGTCCGTGACCGAAAAATCGAGAAAGATGCAAATAAAATAAATAATAAAAATTTTCGGGTCCGAGTGAGGATCGAACCCGGGTCGTCTGCGTGGCAAGCAGGTGTTCTACCACACAGCCATGCCTCTGCTTGGATATACTGTGAAAATAACTTCCTCTGCTTGGAAATGCAGTGAAAATAACTTCCATGCTTCGCAAACGCAAGCGTCCTTTATATAGGCGTCGCAATATAACATGTAATATCCCAGGAATATTGCGTGGTACAAGCGTAAATTGCCATCGGGCGTCAGAATATGTGACTATCATAACGATTCCATAGTTTAAAGCCAGCCACCCATTACAAACGGCACACACCTTACTGCGCGTATTCCCTTAACACCACTTAGTGGGTGCATAGCAAGTTTGAAAACATTTCCCACATTTGCCGCGCATAATTTCTCCTGGTTTAAACCATACTACCCATTACATAGTATGCACTAAGTGATTGAAGTACGCAGTAGGGACGGGATATCGCTATCGCGTTCAACTCTTAAAGGCGAAGCTTAAGGGTCCCCCCAATTTTTTTTGTCGGGGTGGAGGTTGCACTTGCGCAGCCTTTTCAGCGCTTCTTCCAGCCTCTCGCGTGTTTTGTGGCGTCTTTCCCACTGATGATCATGTCATCTAGGTTTGCGCAAACGCCTGTGATGCCACACAGCATAGTCTCCATGAAGCGTTAAGAAATGGCTGAAGCTGCAAGAGATTCCGAAAGGCAATCGCTTGACCTTGTAAAGCCCTTTCAGCGTATTCAGGGTCAATATCTCTCCTGTCTCTGGCGTCACGTGAAGTTGCTGGTAAGCCTGTGCCAAATCCAGGGTGCTGAAGACCTTTCCTTCCCTCAAGTGGCTCAATACTTCATCAGTTGTGGGAAGTGGGTAGTCTGCCTTCTTCGATACTTGGTTCACTGTGAAAAGGTAGTCACCGCATATTCGCAACGAGTCATTCTTCTTCCGAACCAGTACGAGAGGTGCTGCCCAATCCGAATGCTGTGCTGGCTCGATTATGCCTTGACTTTGCAGTCGATCGGACTCAGCTTCTACAGCTGACCGCAGCAAAAGGAACCGGCCGTGCTTTCAGGAACTTTGGTTTCGCTCCTTGCTCGAGTTCAAGTTGTGCCGCAGGACCAATGTGTCCGGAGATGTCATCGTCGAACACGGACTGGCACTTGTCGAGAAGCTTTGAAACAAGTTCGTCGTCTGGTACGTCATTGATGCCCTTGATCTGTATGCCCAGATGAGGAGACCAGTTTCGTCCAAGGAGGTTACAGCCTGCTCCCGCGATGACAACGAGCGGTAATGTGAAGGTCTTGTTCCTGTGCGTCACATCCACCGTTGGACATGCCAGTATTCGAAGAGACTGTCCTGACCATGTGCGTCGGAGAATGCTGTCAGTTTGAAGCCGTGGTGGGTCATCTGTCCACGTGGCTTTGAACGTGGCCTCACTAATCAGTGTGCAGGCTGCACCCGAGTCGACTTCAAACTCCAAGGACTTCTCATGTACATGTAGCTTAGTCATAACCTTCTGCGTGCTGGACGCGTCGATTAAGGTGTTGAGCTCGTAAAGGGCCACGTCTGGTGAGTGCTGCTGAGTCGTCACAGATGCTGAGGCCACTGTCGATGTTCCTTGTCAGGGATATTCGATGTTATTGTTAAATGCGAAGCATTTCTTAGCGAACTTCGGCGACTTTGAGCGTATCTATCTATCTAGCTATCTATCTATCTAGCTATCTAGCCGCCTACGACTTTGTGCTCTCCTGGCCGTATCGTTAATGGGATTTATACCAAATTTGGTATGTCATAACATGACTGTATGACGAACATAAATGGCTGGTCATATAATGAAAATCATGAATAACTTGTCATGAAAAGTATGATTTACATGCCACGCTCATGGCGCGCTCGCGGCCGTTTCGTTAGCTTGATATACACCAAATTTAGTATTGAGTGACATGACTGTATGACGAACATAAATGACAAGTGGTATAAGAAAATCATGACCATGAGCGACATGACTTGCATTCCACGCTCATAGCGTGCTCGCGGCCGTTTCGTTCGCTTGATATACACCAAATTTGGTATTGAGTGACATGACTGTATGACGAACATAAATGACAAGTGGTAATATGGAAATCATGACATGTCATGAGCGACATGACTTGCATGCCACGCTCATGGCGTGCTCGCGGCCGTTTCGTTAGCTTGATATACACCAAATTTGGTATTGAGTGACATGACTGTATGACGAACATAAATGACAAGTGGCAATATGGAAATCATGACATGTCATGAGCGACATGACTTGCATGCCACGCTCATGGCGTGCTCGCGGCCGTTTCGTTAGCTTGATATACACCAAATTTGAGATTGAGTGACGTGACCGTATGACGAACATAAATGACAAGTCGTAATATGGAAATCATGACTTGTCATGTGCGACATGACTTGCATGCCACGCTCATGGCGTGCTCGCGGCCGTTTCGTTAGCTTGAGATACACCAAATTTGGTATTGAGTGACATGACTGTATCATGAACATAAATGACAGGTCCTAACATGTAAAACATGACATGCAAATTATGTAAAGCATGATTTGCTCCTTCCTGGCGGCTTCGCATTAGATCGATTCCCACAGTGCGTGGGATCTGCCGGCTTTTTCTTGTTCGTTGTTGCCTCTTTTCATTTTTTCAGGCAGGCCTTTTCAATGTGTCCGCATTTGTTGCAGTAGTTTCTGGATGCTGTCTGAAACTTGCAAGTGTCCGGACTATGTTGCGCGTCACAACTCCAACAGCGTTGTTTCTTCCTTTGGGCAGAGGTACTCGAGTGACCTTGGTTATAGAGCACTGCACGGGCCGTGATTCTTGGCCCGGACCCGGCCCGGGCCGTAACTCATTCAAGTTTACCCGCCCGAACCCGGCCCGGTGACTCAAAAGCGAGACCCGGGCCCGGCCCGAGCGGGAGAAAAAATTTAGCCCACCTGGCCCGGCCCGACAGCCGATCGGACCCGACAGGGGCTCGAGCCAATAATTAATCTAGGTGGTTTAGAAGAGTTGCTTGTTGGGCAAGTTGGTACATACTGAGTAAAATACAAAAGCCACACAAAACGTCGAAAACGACGAAATCGGAAAAAACAGAGCAGTAGAAACAGATACAGAGAGCAGAGACGTGGCACTAACAACTGAAGTTTATTTCGGAAACAACCTTCCTCCCAAGTCCGTACAACGCATGCGCAGATAACAAACCAAACAAAACCAAAAAGGAACCAAAAGATACACCCGGCAGCTAAACAGAGTAAATCACCTTTGTGCTAAAAACAAACATTCTTTCCTGGTGAGATAGACTGAGGCTGCGCTAACACATTTGTCAGGACCCAGTTTCCAGATATGAAATGCCTCAATAATCTCCCGTTCACGCTGCGTCTTAGCCTTACCTAAAATTGTGACCTTATCGAAAACGGGCTTACACCTACATGACTTGCAGTGCAGCGGCAAGTTACCACCAGTGCCCGAGGGTAGCAGATTTCCATGCTCCCTCAGCCGAACATTCACTGCTCCGTTTTTTCCGAACTGCTCCGTTTTTTCCGATTTCGTCGTTTTCGACGTTTTGTGTGGCTTTTGTATTTTACTCAATCTAGGTGGTGTTGACCGAACATAGAATCGACAGCAAGGCGTTTGAAGTGGCAAGTATCCACGCTTTGTTGGCGCACGCTTCGCAAAAGATTATGCTTTAACCTACGGTGATTTCTTGTAAAAAGGGGCTCACGGGGGGAAACAGCAGAGCGGAAATACTGGGTACGATGAACATTGGTTCGGCAGCGGTTCTACTGCACCTGTTTTTTCTGCAAATACAATTAGGATCGTCAAGGGCGTTTTATAGCAGATATTGTAACCAGGAAACTGATTTGCAGCAGGAGTTCAGTTTCGAAAGGGGCTGCAATACAAAGAGAGCAGAAAAGAGCAAAATTCTCTCTTCACTTTGTTTAATTGCTGTGTCTAGTAATATTTAAAGCATGCTTTAACGACCAAGCCAATCTCGCGCCCTTCTGGATACGTAGCACCTGTCTTTAGCAGCACATTGCCACCGCAAGAAAAATAGTGGAAAAAAGCCAAATTTGTGACCTTTGTTGTAAATACACTACCCTGGATAAAAAATTATCACGAGCTGCGTGCACTACGAGAATTTTTTTAGGAATACGTATAAGCAGCCTTAAGGAAGAAAAAACTATTTGACATAACATTATTTTCATACATCACACCACTGCTTGTAAATACAGTATATAAGTTTCTGTGGCATAGTTTATAGCGTATATTTTTTTTTACATGTTACTGTGCGAAAAATGAAACTATTAAAAGATTCCGGCTTTAAGCACTCCGCGCGCGGTAGCATCGCATGTCTTACCGCGCTAAAGTTCCTTGCGCTGCTTGCGCTAGCCGCAGGGGCACACATCTGCCTTGCAAAATGTGAAGGCGTCGGCAGTCGCTGTTTTTAATTTCCACCAATGGAGCAAATTTAGGATGTCTATGTGGACTGCTGCAAAATGAAGGTAGCTGTCCAGCTCATCCCTTTATTTCTCTCGCTGCCGGCCGAACGTCGTACCACTCTTCAATATTATTTATAAAACTCCTCTTTGGGGTCTTCTTGCAGTTTTCAGCACTGTATGCCGTGGTGGCTTGTACTGTGCTCTTTTTTTATATTATAATGGTGTATGCCTTCCTAACAATGTTGTACCGGTAGAAGGTGGACATTCGACTACGCAGGTAGGCCTGCCTGAAGGTGGACAAAGCCAGTTCGACCTGTTTTCGGCGTTCGTTCCAGTTTGGTAATTAATACGCGAATACGCTTATCGACGCTTACTCATTGGATGCATATGGCTCGAAGAAAAGGAGATGACTCGGCACGGAATTTGTAATTGTCGTTTTTCAAGCCAGATATTTTGTCATGCGAATATATATTGCCCTACGCCTTGTTTAATGAATCTATGCTATCTCTGCAGATTCCAACGCTGTTGTGGCAGTATCATGTTGCTCTCGCACTATACACCTCAGGGGGCCTCAAACACGCCGCCCGCAAATTACTGCCTTTGTCCCATTTTTTAATTTTCTTCAAAACAACGTTCCCTAGATACACAGGCATCACATGTCTAATGTATTTGTATTGTGAGGCATCCCCAACCGTCATCGTGTGTTGATACATAGCCGTGAAACAAAACTCTAACATCTCGACACCGATTCTGAAATATAGCCATTTTGGAGATATTTATCGATATATTGTTGGAATCTTGCCGCGAAATCCCCTTTAGATTAGGATTAGAATTATGATTTGGGTGTTGTAGGTTGCCGGCGGATCTAGCCTTGCGAAATTTGCAGGCAATTGCCCCACACGGTTTCCTCCGTTCCACCTGAGGTCGGATGTAAGTGTTAGTCCTAGATATTTGTGTTGAAGAACTTTAGTTAGTTTAGTGTCACTAAGTGAGTAAGTAAATTCTGAGGGGTTCTTCTTTCTTGTCACCGTCATTGACACAGATTTGCTAGTGTTAATACACATTTGCCATTGTTCACACCAGGTGTTTATCACGTTAAGTTGTCTCTTCAGGGTGAGGTGGTCTTCGTAACACATTATTTCTTTATAAATAATGCAGTCATCTGCGAAAAGTTTTATGTTGCATTCAGTGTTAGGGACGATGTCATTAATATAAATTAAAAACAGTAAGGGCCCTAAGACCGAGCCTTGTGGTACAGCAGACGAGACGGGAACAATATCGGATGACGTTTCATCGAGATAAACAAATTGCGAACGCTGGGATAAAAAATCGCCAATCCAAGCTGAAATGCTTCCAGCGCCAATTATTGCCTCTAGTTTTGCAGTGAACTTGTTGTGACTCATGCGATCAAACGCTTTGCTGAAATCTAGGAATATAATATCTGTTTGGTCACTTTGGCCGCGATTGTCAATCGTCCGTGCTAGGTCATGAACAACTTCCGTTAATTGTGTCACGGTTGACATCCCGCGTCTAAAACCGTGCTGGCTAGGTGATAGTATGCGATTTTCTTCAAGATATACTGTCAGATGTTTTAAAATTAGATGTTCTAGGATCTTGCATGATGTGCTGGTAAGAGAAATGGGTCGGTAGTTTGAAGGAGAGCTTGTGTCACCTGATTTATGAATTGGTATCACCTTTGGTTGCCTCAAGTCATTTGGCACACGTGCCGTTGAAAGTGAAATGTGATAGATAATGCCAAGATATCTGCTGCACCATTCTGCGTATCGCTTTAGGAATTCGTTTGGAATATTGTCAGGGCCGCTAGATTTTTTCGAGTCTAATCCAAGAAGGTTAAAAATTCCCTAGTCCAGATATCGTAAGTGGGTCAATGCTGGAACTTGTAGATACAATTAAGGGAAGAAACCCGTTATCTGTAGTAAATACAGATTGAAAATACTTGTGGAATGCATCAGCTTGGACAACATTTTCATCATGAGGCCGTTCTGGCGTCAAATTATCACATGCACGAAAGTGATTCCAAAATCTCTGTGGATTATTTTTTAGGAAACCCGGTAGGATAGAATTGAAGTATTGTTTACGTGACTGGTTCAGCTTTAGTTTCAGCTCTTGCTTGGCGCTGATCAGCTTAGAATTCTGGAGTGATTGACTTTCTGTCTTTTTCAATAAGTGACTTAACCTTTTAACTTTTCGTTTGGCGTGAATTACCTCGCGCGTTACCCATGGACCGTATTTTCTTTCATTGAAGCCATAGCGCTGAAAAGACAGGGACCACAGGAAAGAAGACGGGACGTGCGCGTGGTTCATTGAAGCGCTAAGCCTTCAATGAACGTTACAAACCAACTAGCCCAAAAGTCTGTTCTCTTGTATTTTCTTGGTTGTCTGGTTTTTAACGGTATCAACTTGGCAATACGGTCATCTATTATTCTCTTCTACTTTATCCAGAGGGCATTTGCGTCTGCTGATGGACCAGAAGCAATATCAGAAAATGATGTGAATTCATGTGCCAGGTATGTCAAAACGCCAGCGTCGTTCGATTTCTCAAAGTCAATGATTTTGCTTTCAAAGGACTATTTTTGAATTGAACATGACAAGGGTAGGTGGCATATCGGTATATCGCGGTCGGATATTCCTTCGACAATGCTAGTTTGCTTTGCGTTTATTGGGAAGTGATCACTGAGGAGTATTAGGTCAAGTATCTTGTTTGCAGCGCTTTGCGAGTGCGTTGTTTGACTAACTACTTGTTCTAGATTAAAATTCAGCATCAGATTAATCAGTGCTTCAGAAGTATGTGATGAATATTCTTCTGTGTTCCAATTAATGTCATTAATTCTCAGGTGGGGGGGGCGTGGTTATGCAGAAACTCCTGTATGTTCCCCGACACAATCTTCGTTCGAGTCGGGACTTCGGTAAACGCAGCCTGCAATTATGGCAGCGTGGTTGCAGATGATTCTGCAAAACACCGCCTCAGCGTCCCTCACTTCTGGGAATTGTACGAATGGAAGGGATTTCTTTATCAACAGCGCCACATCACCAGCACGTGATGGTCTGTCTTTTCGAATGATGCAATAGTTTTGAGGCACTACTTCGTGATCTGAGATAGCCGGGGAAAGCCACGTCTCAGTTATCGCTACTATATCAGGATTATGTGCAAGAAGCAAATTTTCAAGCACTTCAGTGTTATTTAAAATGCTTCTGGCGTTTACATTTAGTAGCGTTAGTTCCTCAGTTGTGTTTTGCTTCGCGTGTTTAGGCGTTTTGCTTCTGCGTTTTTTCTCAGCGGGACCCTCTCCCCCCTTGCTCTCGTCCCAGGTGAATACTTGGTCAGTTATGTAAAGTTTGTCCAATGACAAGGAAACTTTGTCGTGTTGCTCTCGGTTTGCCTTTGCGCTATTCCACAGCAGTCTTTTTACAGGGGTGGAACAGCTGCGCCATTTGCGCCATTGTGCGCCAAACTTGCTTGCCTGCGCCATCCTGCGCCGAACCACCTCTGTTGCGCCAAACTCGTTTATCAGCGCCGTACTGAGCCGTGCATTCAAATTTAGCCGAAAGGTGCGACAGCCATCAAGCCCTGTGCCCGAAAGCGTGGCTGAAACATCGTGTTTTAGGTTTCGTCGAAACGTTTATAGTTTCGGTTTCGTCAAGGCTGTGATAGCTCGAGCAGCAGCTGTGAACTTCGATTCTAAGCACGTGGTCGTCATCGCTGGCGCGCACGCTATCTTAGCAGGCATCAGCACGAATGACTCGTAAACCGTTCTATGTCCTGAAGGCCGAAGCAATTAATGTGATAGCAACGAATTGTAATGTTATACGAAGTCAAGCTGGCAGCTAACGCATTTGGATCCGATCTCCGTAACTGTACAAAACGCTGGTGTAAGATACGGCCACGCCAGGGAGAGCAGCACTCTTCAAACAGTCTCTTCGCGATAAGGGCGCAGCACGTAGACGAGTGTGCGAGCCGCCCGCTGATGGTTGCCGAGCCAGCGCGCGCGCCAGCGATCGCGATCACGCCCTTAGAAGCAAAGTTCACAGTTGCTGCTCGAGTGACCTCCTCCCCCCCGCCCCCCTCGCTTCATTTAGGGCTCGTCCAAGACGGGCGGGGTGATGTTATCGCATTGCGCCCTTCGAGCGACGGACATGGGCCGGCTCGTTTGATTTCTGCTTCAGCCGCGCGCGCCGCCGCCGCTCGCGCACTTTTTATCGCGGGTAGAACATACGATGCGCGGAGGTGAATTTGGACTTTATACGGGACATGACGGCAACGGCGACGGCAAAAACCCGTCGAGTGTGTACAGTTGCTATCGCAATAGTAAGGCTTTTGCACAATTTAGCTTAGTGTTTGAAAATGCAGCATTGGACAAATGCTGCTTCAGAAGTGCTGTGAAACCGGGCTACATAGGCTCCGAACGTTCTCTCTGACTGCTCCAAACTTGCTCAAAAACACCTTTGTGGCTGCTCTAAGCCTGCTCCAAAATGTCTTTCTCGATGCTCCAAGTCTGCTACAAAAGGCATTTTTACCTGCTCCCAGGACTGCTCCCAAACCCATGGACCCTGTTCCACCCCTGTTCTTATCTCTCGTGTTCTCTTACAGAAATCTTCCCTAGTAAATTTATTATTACCAGTAAATTACTATTTTACAATTGCAATATCTCCATCTCGATAAGCGGGAAAAAGCGCAAAGTCAATGCGGGTGGCGACGCCACCTTGAAATTCAAGCAGCAAACACCATGACGTAAGATATCCTGGCGGCGTGTAATGAAACCTACGTAGTTTCTAATCGGTAAAAATTAAGTGCTTTCACCTCTGCGAGTGTGATAGACTTAACTTACCAAGTTTCAAGAAACTTCATCCAGCTAATGTCCCCAAAATATGGACAATACAGTTTTAAATCCGTGATGACACGCGCGGAGAATACGTCGCAATCTAAAAATGCATCTTTGACCTTGATTTTCTCCTGTAGTAATATATTTATGAAAGTTAAATAATGATATTACAGTTCTCACAGTACACTTTATCAGTCTAAATTGATTAATTGTTTCAGTTTAGTACCCCTTTAAGAACTGAGAAAAGTCCAAGCCCGGCCAGACCCGAGTCCGCCACCATAACCCGAGCCCGGCCTTCAGCCCGGAGCTTCAGGCCCGAGCCCGCCCCGGGCCCGGGGTGAAAACTACTTTACCCGACCCGCCCCGGCCCACGGGCCGGGCCGGGCCCTGGTTTCCGGGTAGGCCCGAGCCCGTGCAGTTCTCTACTTGGTTATCTGTCTTGCAGGTACTTGTGCATGATTCGTGAATTTCTTTAAATGCGGTTTTCACGTTCTTCTGGTCTTCGACGGCGCTTTCAGCTCGCAGTGCAAGGTCGAAAGCTTTCTTGAACGTCAAGTGCTTTTCTGCGAGCAGCCGTTGCTGGACCTGCACGTTTCGAAGACCGCAAACGAAACGATCACGGATCATTGGGTCAAGAGACAGCATTGTCGGATTCGCCGCAGTGTCTGCGCTTGTTCCGAAGTTGCAATCTGCCGCTAGCTTCTTCAGTGCTGTGACGTAATCACTGCCCGTTTCGTCGTGCTGTTGGTTACGTCGTTGGAAAGGTGCCCTGCGGAAGACCTCAGACGACTGTGGATCGAAGTGAGCCTTGAGCATTTCGGCTATGTCCTCGTAGCTCACTTGGTTGGGCTGCTTGGGTTTAACGAGGGCGCAGACGATGTCGTAAGTTTGTTCCCCGCACAGCGTTAGCTGATGAGCACGTTTCTTGGAAGCGTCCGTGATGTCGTTAGCCTCGAAGAAGAGCTGTAGCCTCCCATATCAGGATTCCCAGGAGCCAAAGCTGCCGCTGAATTCGGGCAGCCTAAAGCCCCTGGAACTACGTAAGGTAGCGACATATGTGGGGAAAAGCGTGCCTCCTTTCTTTTCTCCCTCCTCCGACCTATCCGAGACTGACGCCGCGTCGGTATTGGCCAGATGCCTTCACGTGAGACCCCGGGCAGCGTTCGTTTGTTTACAGTCCCTCTCGACTACCATCTTTGCTCTCGAAGCGCGGGCTCGCTTGTGTACAGCGCATCTGTTTTACGGATACCCCGCTTCATCTTCTACCACCCTACGTGCGCTCGAATAAGAAGACCATCCCGGCCTGTTCTCTCTGAGGCACCATTGACCCTCGGCCTGCCCGCGACCTACTCCCGGTCTCTCTACCCTCTGTGGCACTGAAGTCCAAGTCACTCCGGAAGGCCTAGCTCAACAGGAATGTAACCCGACATTCCTCCTCTGCTCCGGCCCTCATGAAACCGGTGCTCGGGGATGCCCAGGGAAATATCGGAAACCTACACCACCATCGACCCCAAAGAGACTACACCCCCCGCCAAAGGGCCTGCCAGCGGCTTCCCAAGCCAAGCCTGGCTCACCTCACAACGACCCGGTGACCCCACCCGCCACTTGTCGAGGCATCACCTCAGGTAAGCAGCTGGGCAGGGGTGACTGCTCCTCAGCCTCTCCTTCCCTCCCCTCCTCCTCCTTCCCGAAAGCTCTCTGCTCTGCGAAAACAGAACGCTCTTCCTCAGCGGCAAATCTCAGCTCTCACTACCCAAGGGACAAAACGGGCTCGGCAGATGGTAGGCGCGACGTCCGTGGCCGTTCGAAATATGGCCGGCCCGACGTCAGCAGATTGGGTAGGGCCGATGTCGTTTTTTGCAAGTGGCCGAGCCGTTTGCCGACCATCGGCAGCTGGTCGGCCAACGACGTCGGGCTGATGTCGTAGACTTGGCAGTGCCTACCTTGGGCCGCACGCGTCCTGAGCACTTCCCAGCGATGGC
>JALIZH010012574.1:0-16760 GCA_030522465.1 Rhipicephalus appendiculatus | reverse complement strand
GTCAGTTATTCGTACCAACTAGCCAAATTCTGATCTTTAATAATGTCTACTGCACGTCCTATGTTTCCCTTGGCCTTGACGTTTCTAGTACTCTATGTTATCTTATAACGTGGCGAGGTAGTGCGATATACGTATTGAACTACCAGCGCGGCCGGAATCCGGTGCAGGTGGTGCAGTGAGTTACGACAGTTTGGCGTTGTGCTGAGAAACAACCAAGAATTCACTACCATCGCAGTTGAACCATTCTTCTACACCCGAAGATTACAGCAGCGTCGAATATCCCACGCCAGAATTTTTTGTTGTGGTTTTGATAAAGAAAAGGAAACATGCTAACTTATTTGCTTATACTCCTCTTGTACTGCTTTACTAGCAAGAGCTCTTAACGGTGTACGCTGGTGCACGACGTCCGTTCGCTGTCATAAATTTTGTATATCCGCGTAGGTGGATTTTGGGCGGCCTGCCCATCGATGATGGGGGAGTATCTGTCGAGCAAGACGAACGCATTATTTGTTTTACGGGCTTCCTCAGATGCACGCGTATATACTTCAAGGTCCGTTGATTGTTTTTCCCACCGTTTCCTGCCTTCGATCCTTCCCTTGTTTACGTCCGTGGAAAAAAAAAAAAAAAAAACCCGCAATCCCTTCTGCGTTTTCATTTGTTTCCCTTCGCTGGATTTTAAAAAAAATTTTCTATGTGCGTGTTTGCTTTTGAATGTCTATGGTTTACGCTTACCTTGCGTTAGCGTCTGCACAGCGTCCGTAGTTTTATTTGTTATTTTTTTTATTGTTCGCCAAGAAGGCTCTTCTGTTGCTTTACTTTCCAGCCTGGCAGTAGCGTCAGTCTTCAAACCAAGTTTAACTAACTCCCCTCCTCACTCTGCGCTGAAGGCAGCGCTCAAGAACACGCGCCCCCCCATCCTTTTCAAGGGGCGCTAAAAGAGAACCAAGATCATTGCGCGTACACAAAACTTCCAAAACTCCAGAGGAGGGGGAGCTCGATGCGCATTTCGGGGGTGGGAGTGAAGTGGTAAGGGGGGAGAGGGGGGGGCGGGGGAGGGGTGAAAGGCAGCAGCAGGCCTGCGCTCTTGGGTCGGGCAAGTGTGCTTATATTATATATGTCTATATAGCATCGCCGCTCGCCATCAAGTGGGCATTCCTTCCCCCCCCCTCCCCGTATACCCCGTTCTCCTCACCACTTATAACTCGAAGAGGCCGGCGGCCTCGAGGGACTGTTTGCGGCAAACTTCCGTCGTTCGTTTCTTCTTCGCACTTTGTTTCTTTTTGCTCGCTTTTCAGAGAGTATTATGGCCGGGCCCGTTCAGTCCTCCCCGAGCGACCGCGCCGTCAGCCTCTTCATCTTTTCTTCTTCATCGTCGTCGCCATCATCGTCTCTGTATACGCCCGCTTCCGCCGGTCTCGGAATAGAGACGGATCTTGCGTAGCGAGCGATCGCCGCGTTGTTTGTCGGTGTCCGTTCCGGCGCTGGAGGAGAAACGCGCCCGCCGCCGCATCTGCGTATGGCAAAGCGCGCCGCGACGGCGCTGTGCAAACGGCGCTGGCTGAGCGCGTCGTGCGTTCCCGGCGTAGACGCGACGCGCGCCGTACCCCGTCCGTCCTCTCCGGCGGTGGCAGTGGTGGTCATCGTCGTTCGGTGCGTGACTCCTCGTTTCGTCCCCGCCGCGACGACGGTGTTGTTATAATCATGCCGGTCGAAATGCGCGCGAACTTCGTCGTCGACGATGACGATACGACTGCCGGCCAACTTTCGGAGTGCGCGTCGCCATTTGCGTCGTCCCCCGTGGAGCTGCTCAAGTACTCGTGCCTCTGGGATTACAAGCTGTCGGGACGCTCCTTCTCGTGGCACGCGGGGGACACCTGTCACGAGGCTGGAAGGAAGAGCTTCCCTTTCCTCACGATGGTGAGAGTGGCGTCGAACGACCACGCTTCTCGTTCTTCCAGCGCGCCTGTTCTGTTTTCTCTTTTCTCTCGTATCGTCGTTTGTCATTAGGGTCTTTTAGCAAGTTACGGAAATACGGTACGCAAATACGGTACGGCAGTACGGTAGCGTCCCTCCTTTCCAGTGACATTGTGTCCCCCGGACGACAGGTTCCTCGTTAACAATGCATAGGCTGACAGGCCACAACGAGGCGTGAAAACCTCACAGTAATTTTTGAAAAAGGTTTTGTGTTGTTGTGGTGCCTTTCACTAGTAAAAGGTCAACGACCGGGAAAGGAGGAGCGGTACGGTGTTATCGTACCGTATTTGCGTACCGTATTTCCGTAACTTGCTAAAAGAGACCCTATTTGTGTGTGCATCGACGTCTTGTTACACGTGCATGGACGTAGTCCTCTTTGCAATCTAACTGTAGCGGGAACGTGGTTGCCTAGAACGCTCGTTGTGGTGGCCTGCTTGGCGCGGCGCGTTTGCCAAACGGGTGCCGCCGCTTGTCATCCGTCACTCCCCGAGACACGGTCACCTGTCAAGGTGGTTTGTAGGCACAGAGAACCGGAGGCCGCTCGGCCTTGGCATCTCTGTCGGGCGTGTCTTGTATACCTGTGTTGTGTGCACGGTAGAGTTTCAGACAGCGATGGCGCATGCTTAGGAAACTTTCGTTTCCGGTGGAAAATCTGACTGTTTAACGCAGGATTTAGCTGTCAGATGCACTTGAGCTGAGGCTTAGAACTGCGGACGTGTCTACAGCCGCTCGTACATATATGCTTACACACAAAGCTTCACTTTGAGCGATGTGCGATCGACTTGGCGTTTGCAGCCATTATCCGGTCCCTGGCTTCGGCAGTCGAGCTTTCTACGCCTTTGCTGTCGCGCAGAATAATCTAGGAGCTAGCTGTGCAGGCCCGTAGCCAGGAATTTTTTTCGGGGGGGGGGGGGGGTGCACTTGTTGAAAGCCTTGAAAAACACCCATTTTTATTATTTAACCCCCCGAAAATTTTCAAATTTTCTTGCGTATATATATACACGCACACATAAAACGCACGCACGAACATACATAAAGTATGGTTGAACCCCCCCCCCCCCAGAAAAAAAATTCTGGCTACGCCACTGATCGTAACTAAAGCGCTGAAAGGCGGACGACTCGAATGAGGACGCTGAGCTTGATGCTTCTTCTTCTGTACTTTGATTTTCACGAACTTTCTTCGATCGCCGAATTTTGAATCACGTGCTTATTTAATTTATATACTCTAACGCGCCGCTGCTGTTGCGACACCTGCAGTTTGAATGGGCCTACAGAAATTGTAGCGATGATTGGCTCATAACAATCGAGGCTGCACGCTTGGCATCGGTACGTGTCTTAATCACTTAGTCATCTAAAAGAGGGCGACCGTCGGTAAAGATGGCGAAGCATGTCACCGGCAAAGCAGCAGTGGTTCTTCCAGCTTTTCATTATTATTTTTGACGCGATATAGCCTTTCAACCGTTAGCAATGTGATGTATTGGGCTGTTCGGTTGGTTTTGCACAGGGACAAAAGAAGTTAGGGACAACACACGTTATACGAAGTAGACACTGTGTGATAAGATAGCTCGCCCTGTAACAAGTCCCTGAAATCGTAGCGCAGTTTTTTAAATCATAATCCTTCAACCGTTAATTTGCGCATGCTTTTTGAAGTTGGATCCAGTGACCATCTTTGGGACCGGCGGACAGGATAGGATAACGGGAAAGGAATTCGACGAATTGTTCCTGAGCATACATACTATGTGTGCCCTGAAGTGAACCGTTGAGTCAATATGGTCTCTATTTTCCCGGCTTATGTGTGGCCAATGAGCTTCTGCGCGTCGTGATACTGGCAGTACGATTGGTTTGCTCGACCTCCTGGCCATTATGCTTGTTCACTATATCACTGTGTGCTCAGTATACATCCCGACGTTTTTTTTTCTTTTTCTTTTTTTTTTTTTACGCCCCTGCAGCTTACGTACCGTCGATTATCACGTTATCTTTGCCTTCTCCACTATCTGCTGGACAGGGATCGAGCCACACGTTATCGCGTTTACATTTTCGCGTACGTCCCACACTCTAAGAACATTTGACTCTCCTTTTTTTTATACTTGTGAGAGTCACATGTGTAGCGCTCTCTTTAGAGAGGCACGTTGACTCTCCATAGGAGAGTCGTGCGTTGACTCTCTTTTGTAAAGTCAATGTGACTCTCTAAAGAGTGCTACACATGTGACTCTCACATTTATAAAAGAAGAGTCAAAGGACACCTTTTTCTGCTAGATTGCATGCCTAAATGCAGTATACGTATTAGGCAGAGGTTCGCTCTCTAAATGTTCGCTGATTATTTCGGGAAGTGCTTTCGCGCAACCGCACATTTAATCATTCAGTGTCGGCTACGCCGAATATTCTGACCTTGACACTGTGGATCAGCTCTTTACGACGCCGTCCTGCTTCTGTCTCTTGACGTAGTGCCCACATTGTTCTTCGCGTATGTCGTGGTTTACAGGACATATTAGTTACGGCTTGGCACGGAAAGCAGGCCATACGGGTATACATTATCGCACCTCCTGACACCATAGTTACCTGAGAGATAGTCCACTCTCCTCCGCCCTACGCGCGCGAAAGTATGACAGTAGCTGCCTCTCTCTCCGCACCCATTGACCTCGAACGGTATAGAACACATGTGAGGATGAAAGGCAATCCAGTCACGTATAGTTTCGGGATGTATATGTACTATATGTAGGGATGAGATAACGTTTACCGCTCACTCCAATCGCGTTTTCTGTGGCGTCATTGTGCATGACCGACAACGATACGTGACGTTGTGATGTCCCCAGTTACCCGCCGCCAAAGAGGGGGGGCGCTAAGTCCCTTTACTCGCCCTCCCGCTTAATTCACCACGTAATTCCACAATTACAATCGCTCACCCCTCTTGGCTGCGCATCTCAACAATTTTCCAGTCAAAAAGGGCTCGTGCTGGGGCCGGGAAGGAAGAGAGGCAAAGAACTTTCCTGGTCTACTAAACCATGTTATTTAATGTGGCATACAAATAAGTACCACACACAAAACATGCTAAACAAAATTGTAACATAGGAATATAACTCTCGCGACGCGCAATACAGAACACATGAGCAAAACTTTTACAACAATCAGTGACACGATAAGAAAAGAACAAAAGTGTTACATAGTTTAAACTGCGCAATGTCCCAGTCTCTCTGCCTGCCCCTTCGCAAAGTTCGTAAGGATAGAAAGGAGGTAGCTTCTCTCACGAGTCAGTCCGTCATGTCGTTGGCCTACGGGCTGGTTGTTCGAGTCGGGGCTCGCAGGTCGTGTTCGCGGTCGCTGCCCAACTCTTCCGGAGCTCTCCTCGGTCGCGGCGGTCGACTTCTTCCTATGGCCCGCTCCTAGACATCTCTCTCCATCCTGCCCCCCGATCGTGGTCCCGTGGTCCCTTTTCGTAGGACCCGACTCCGCCTCTTCGTGGCACCTCCGTGGCACTCCATGGCACCTAACCAATCGTCGCAATTGCCACGACATTTTCCCTTGTCGGTCGGCGTGTGTCAGCCGGACGACCGCCCTCGTAGCCTACCGCCATGTAAAACTCTCTCTTGCGGCAGAGTGTACAAACAAAAATGCACAAGATCGAAAATTAGAGAGGGCAACGGGCCGGCCGCCTGGAGACGTGTGGGTGGCCAGGAGACAAAGCATGCCGGTCCTAATGGCGAACGCGCAGTGTCTTGAGTGCTGTGTAGATCTCGCCTTCCCCATCGCCCCAGTCTCCCCCGGCGCCCGAAAACCAGATGTCGAGGTCGGGCTTCAGCGCGTGTCCCGGCGTCTTCCGTACGATATCCCGTTGTCGCCGCTTCCCTTTCCTTGAGTGCCGCCGACGGCCGTTCACGGAGGACGCGGTAATGATCGCCGCAAGCTGCAGAGGCGGCGGCGTCGCAGGAAGGGAATCAACAAAAGGCGCCCAGCTGCACCTATGCCGTGAAACTGAAGGGTGCGCAAGGCTCCCCGCGATGGCCGTCAAAAAAAAGGCTTCAAAGAACGCCGCTTCGACATGCGTCTTCGTCGCCTCGGGTTCTTCTTTTTGTCGAGGAGCGGGTTAAGGAAATGGGTGTAAACATTGCACGACGCCTGTGGTCCGGTCAGCATCCGTTGGGACGTCACAATCCCTTCTTCTTACAGAAGAATTTTCCCAGCGGGGAAATTCAAACACGAGTAAAGTGGGCGGGTAGCGCTTGGGGGCGCCGCAGTGAAACCGAGACATCGCGACAGTCATATATAGGTACGAGGCATGCGCACAATATACACTCGCTGATCAGTCCTGGCGGTAGCGAGTCACCGCAAAGAGTCAATCACCAACCAACTCGGATTTTAATGTCCACCAAGACACAGCACGATTTCGCATCGGCCGCGCACGATACACTCGAAGCGCTGAGTGTCACTGAAGAAACTCTTGGATGACGCGTAGGGAAGTCGCACACGAGTCACAATCACACATCCGCCGTACGGTATCGGGCGCAGAGTTCACTCGTGTCTGCTGATTGTTCGCCACCACGCGAGCACATCACACACTTCACTCGCGATGTTCACCGTCGGCACAATCAAATCTGAACAATCTCTTAATAAACGCTATCTTAATAAACACACTTAATAAACACAATTTGAACACTAGTGTAATAAAGTGTCGTACTGCACATGCGCTTAAAGCCATACAATCTAATCGATTATCTCTAACTAAACGAAAGCCCGAATGGCAGGAGAACACAGGTCATGTAGGTATCGACACTGTACCACCCTGGTACCTAATCTCCTATTCGACAACATCTGCACCTGTCTGTGTGGAAGAGGTCATATCAACAGTCCCGCGTTCAGAAGAACCGAGACCTGCGTGTATCTGCTGTTCGATACTCCTGTGGCACTGGCCGCTGCACCCTAAACCGACCGCGACGCTCCCTGCCTCCTAACGAGGCGCGACACTTTCGTGTGGGGGAGACGCTGCGACCCCTTTTCTACCCGTTCTTTCATATTTCCTCGTCGATACCCTGGCTGTTGCACCTCTCCAAACACGGCGGCGCTCCCCGCCTCCTATCGAGGCACGACACTATTGTGTAGGGAAAACGCTAAGCCGAGCCGCTATCTCTACCCCTCTCGTCCCACCAACAGTTCCGCAGCACCCATTGGCGCCTCTCGACCGACCGCTTCACATCATCTACCTGACCTGGGCTACAGCTGCCAATCACGTACCACGTCTCTATCAATCTCGCCACTTCCCGAACATAACTCCCTCCTTTTCCCATCTCCCACTAGCGGCTAGTTACCGGCAACCTTACATGCACTGACTCCACAATCCTTCGCCATTACTGGGCGTTACCTAAACCTGGCCGGCACAAAACACTTAGTCACCAACTTCAAATACCGCGTGCCACGCAAAACAACAATAATCAGGCAAACTACCTGCCACACTTCTAAACCGAATCTACGAAACAAAACGAGTCTACAAGTCAAAGAAAAATTAACTCTACAAAAGGCGAAAACATCGACACAGTGTCTCCACAAAAGTAATAAAACAATACATGAGAAGAAATCATACCAGACAAAACGGAAAACAACATTTTAGGCATTCATGTCGCCGACATAGCAGGTAACCCGCGGACCCAGCGCTTCCCGTCACGGCTAGTCTTCTAATCACCTGAGCGTCTGTCGTCCGGGTGGGCTACCGTTACTTATCAACCTAAGGCGGGTCAGGCACAGGACCGCGGCTTCTAAGGGCGTATCTATGGCTCCCGCTCTTTGGTAGAGAATTGGCTTGCTGCGGCTGCTCTTGCAGCATTACCTCCAGTAGCAGCTCCGGGGGTAAGTTAAGTAGGTTCGCGTTACCCGCTCCGATGGCTGGACTGCTCGGCGTCAGCGTCGAGGACCTTTTTTCGGCGAGTCTGCTCCGGTTCTATGCGCCCTGAGGGATCCGCACGTCGCAGCCTGTTTACGTGTACGACTTTGCTCTCACGCGTTTTGATGTCACGCACGCGCATGGTGACTGACGAAAGACGTTCAATGATGCGATACGGCCCGACCCATCTTGCGGCCAATTTCCTAGCCAATCCCCGACCTACTGCGCCTACCCTTATATATACCCTCTCTGCGACTTTGAATTTTGGGTCTATGCAGGAGGGTCCGAGCCTCCTTTTACGTAACTCCGCCGCGGAGCGGAGCGCGGACGAAGCCACTTTGTGAGCCCGTTGTAGCCTCTGCGTTAACTCGGCGCGGTAGTCATCTAGTGTGCCGTAGTGCCCCATCGGTTCCTCGAAAGCCACCCCGGGCACGACGGGATCCCTGCCGTATAGGAGGTAGTGAGGGCTCTCCTTTGTGCCCTCATGGACGGCAGGTGTTATAGGCGAAAGTCGCGAACGGTACCCATTTATCCCAGTCTCGCTGGTCCTCGTCCACGTAGTGGGACATGATCTTAACGAGTGTTTGGTTTAGGCGCTCGACAGCTCCGTTACTCTCTGGGTGGTAGGCGGTCGTTCGTAACCTCTTCACACTGAGCGCGTCGCATACCTCTCTCATGAGTTTGCCAGTGAAGTTGGCGCCCTGGTCTGTGAGAAGTTGCAATGGGGCGCCATGACGCAACACGATGCCCTCGACAAACGTCTTCGCGATTGTATTTGCCTTCTGGTCTGGCAGCGCGAACGTTTCGGCGAACCGAGTCAGGTGATCGACGAATACCAAAATGTACCTGTTTCCCGACGTCGTACACGGCAGCGGCCCTACAATATCCATCGCGGTTCTCTGAAACGGCTCGTGCACATCGGGAAATATTTGGAGTGGGGCCTGCTTTCTGCCCTTCGGGACCTTTCGAAGAATGCAAGACTCGCATTCACGACAGTGTTTGGCTACGTCCGCTTTCATCCCCAACCAAAAGTACCTCTTCTTTAATCGCAGCAAGGTTTTACGCACCCCCAGGTGACCGGCGCAAGGTGAATCGTGGTGTGCCCTCATCAATTCTCCTACCATGGTTCGCGGCACGACAATTTTCCCGACGCCTGCTGCACTTTTATCCTTTAGTCTTAATAATCCCGCACTATCTAGCCAATATCTCCCGTGGGTGTTGTCTGTGGAGTTCTGGCAGTGTTCGATTAGCGGCTGGAGTACCTGATCCTTCCCCTGTTCCTCGTGAAAATGAGCCTCGTCGGAAGACGGCGCGAAAGCGTTTACGCCTGCTACCACCACACGGCTCAGAGCATCGGCGTTTTGGTTCCGCCTTCCCGGGCGGTGTATGATGTCGAAACTGTACTCTTGAAGGAGTAAGTTCCAGCGCGCCAGTCTCGAGCTAGGGTCTCTCACGTTCATGAGCCACCTCAGGGGTTGACAGTCGGTAACAACCCTGAAACTCCTACCGTACAGGTAACACCTAAAGTGTCGCACTGCCCAAACGACGGCTAAACACTCCTGTTCTGTCGCGCCGTACTTCTGCTCTGCCGAATTAAGCTGGCGGCTGGCGTAGGCCACTGGGTGTTCAAGTCCGTCGTGAATTTGGGATAGTACTGCTCCGACAGCGTATTTTGACGCGTCTGTTGTCAAAACGAACGGTTTCGTGAAGTCCGGAAACCGTAGGATAGGTGCCTCTACGAGCCGCGCCTTCAGTTGTTCGAACGCGGCCTGGGTGTCTGCATTCCATTCGAACGGGCTCTTGCTGGTGAGGCGGGTAATGGGTTTTGCTACTTCCGCAAATGAGGGAACGTGCCTCCTGTAATAGGACAAAAGACCCAGAAACTGCCGCACCTCGGTCTTGTTCTTAGGCGGGGGGGGAAATCTTTCACGCACTGTACCTTCACTGGGTCGGGACGTACGCCTTCTGCGGACACAATGTGCCCCAAATATTTAACCTCCGGCTTTAGGAACTGGCACTTAGCGGGTTTTAATTTCAAGCCGGCTGCCCGCACCCTAGAGAATACCTCGCCAAGGTCCCGCAGATGGCCCTCTAACGTCTCGCTGTGTATTATGATGTCATCTAAATACACGTGACAAAGTTTGCCAAGTAAACCTGCGAGGATCACATCCGCGGTTCTCTGCCAGATGGCCGCGCTGTTTACCAGCCCCATGGGCATTCGGTTCCACTCATAATGGCCAGTAGGGGTGTTGAAGGCCGTTTTCTCCCTGTCACTAGGCTCCATCTCAATTTGCCAATATCCGCTGGCCATGTCCACAACAGTGAAATATTTCGCCTTCCCCAGCTGGGCAAGTGTTTCATGGACATTGGGCAGTGGATATGGGTCGATGCGGGTAACTTTGTTGAGGTCTCTGTAATCGACAACAAATCGGTACGACCCATCCGGCTTCTCAACCAACAAGGCGGGTGCCCCCCAGGGAGATGTTGAGTGTTGAATTATTTCAGCCTCGAGTAAGGAGTCTACCTGCTTTTCCATTTCGTCTCTGCGTGCGAAAGGGATCCTGTATGCCCTGCGATATACAGGCGCCGCCCCTCCGGTGTGAATCCTATGCTTGATGGCTTCGCATCGTCCCAAGTCTGTATTGCCTGTCGAGAATATCGACTTGTTCTGCACTATCACAGTTTCCACCATTTGTCTTTCCTTTCCCTCGATGTGCGACAGATCGAACATCTGCAGTAAGTCGTCTTCGTTTACTGGGCATTCTTCTGCCCTATCTACCATCGCAACCGCTTGGTGGGCTTCCGTATCAACCAAGGTGCCGACCACTTTATTCATAGGCAGGCGGATCTCCTTTAATGTTAGATTTGCCACCCTGACTGGTAATACGCCATCATCTTGTGTAATTGCCAAGGTAGGAACTGTAGCTAACCCGTTCGTTTCCAAGCTACCCACCTCGACAACCTTTGTCTCACCTGGGGGCACAGGCACGCGAGCCCTACCTGCCAACACGCACTCGCTCAACGGCGGAAGAATGGCCTCTTCGATCAAGGAAACAACATTAACCTCATCGGCCTTCGGTAGACTGGGGTTCGTTTTGTCGGAACTCGTTTCCTCTGCTGGCCACTGCTTCCCCACCCAGTTAGTAAATGGGACACGCTCGTAACCTATCCTCAGGCACCCCTCACTCAGTAGGAGGTCGGCGTCTTGCTCTACCAGAATGTCTTGGCCAATTATACCATCTGCCCGTAACGATAGCTCATCTCCACCAAAACAAAAAATTTGGCCTCAAACGTGGTCTTATTCATTGTTACGGGTACTTTAAAACGGCCGAAGATGTGTATAGGGTCCCCGGTTATGCCGACGAGGGACATTTCACTATCCTCTCTCGGCAGTTCCTGCTGCCACCTCTCATGTATTCCCCCCAGTGCGCGGCTCTTCACAAGGCTAACTCTAGATCCCGTATCTAGCAACATCTTCAATGTACCCTTCCCTACGACACACTCAACGACCGGGTTCGTTTCCCCGCAAACGTTTACCACTGCTACTGACCTCCGTCTGTCGTGGTCACCAGAAGAGGTCACGTCTAGTTTCCCCTGAGCCGTCGATTCTGGCACTGCTTCCTCTCTTCTGTGGCCTTCTGGCATACGGCGATCACCACGCGTGTTCCACGGTCGCCGCTGTCGATACCGGTTGCATTCCCGCCAGAAATGGCCAAAGCCGCCGCAGTTATAGCATCGACCGGGATAAGGGGGGTCGCGTTGTGTTTCCCTGTCCATCTTCTCTGACGGGATCACGTGCCCTCAAACTCTCCTCTAAGAGCTTTTCGAGGCGGTCGAGGCGGCTACGCAATTCGTGGGCATCTGCGGTATCTTCGACGTGTCGGACGGCGACCGTGTGGCTCCGCGACAATTTCTCATTAAGCTCCTCTCTTGCCGCTACGTTCGATGGCCTCGTCAAATGTTTTAGGGGTCGCGAGAAAGAACAAATCTGCGGACCGGATCCCTCAGGCCTGTTAGAAACTGCGACAGCATTTGCTCGGCCAGAATTTCGCGGCGCAGTTGAGCCTTCGCCGATTCCTCGCCGCTGGAGCCCGCCAGTGTGGCAGTCCCGAGCAATCGCACGCGGTTTGCGAATGAGCGCGCCTCTTCTCCCGTGTTCTGCCTCGCGTTCCTAAACCTCTCTCTACCTTGCTGCTAAGTGGTTCCGTGTCAAACCGCACGAGAGCCAAAGATCTGAATTCAGGGAAAAGTTGAAGCCGCGGCGACATTATCGTCCCTCCACGCAAAATCGTGCGCGGCGCCTAGCATCTTGCATCGCGCAATGCCGATCAGTTGGCTGTCTTGCCACCCCCCATTCGACCAACCTGCTCTAAAATCTGCAAGAAGTCCCGAATGTTCGGGCCCGCAGCGTCTCCCGTGAACGAAGGAACCATGCTCCCTAGCATTAACGCGCTTGTCCCTAGCGCCCCTCCGTGGGTCACCTGCGTAGCCTGCTCGTTCAATCTTGCCACCTCTTCCTTCCCTAGTGCGAGGGTCAAGGCTCGCACCGTTGCCCCAGCAGAAATCCCACCGCTGCCACCACTTGAGATGTCCCCAGTTACCCGCCGCCAAAGACGGGGGGCCGCTAAGTCCCTTTACTCGCCCTCCCGCTTAATTCACCACATAATTCCACAATTCCAATCGCTCACCCCTCTTGGCTGCGCATCTCAACAATTTTTACTCAAAAGGATTCGTGCTGGGGCCGGGAAGGAAGAGAGGCAAAGAACTTTCCTGGTCTACTAAACCATGTTATTTAATGTGGCATACAAATACACACAACACATGCTAAACAAAATTGTAACACAGGAATATAACACTCGCGACGCGCAATACAGAACACATAAGCAAAACTTTTACAACTATAAGTGACACGATAAGAAAAAGAAGAAAAGTGGTACATAGTTAAACTGCGCAATGTCCCAGTCTCTCTGCCTGCCCTCTTCGCAAAGTTCGTAAGGATAGAAAGGGAGGTAGCTTCTCTCACGAGTCAGTCCGTCATGTCGTTGGCCTACGGGCTGGTTGTTCGAGTCGGGGCTCGCAGGTCGTGTTCGCGGTCGCTGGCCAACTCGTCCGGGGCTCTCCTCGGTCGCGGCGGTGGACTTCTTCGTATCACCCGCTCCTAGACATCTCTCTCCATTCCCCCCGATCGTGGTCCCGTGGTCCCTTTTCCTAGGACCCGACTCCGCCTCTTCGTGGCACCTCCGTGGCACTCCATGGCACCTAACCAATCGTCGCAATTGCCACGACATTTTCCCTTGTCGGTTGGCGTGTGTCAGCCGGACGACCGCCCTCGCAGCCCACCGCCACGTAAAACTCTCTCTTGCTGCCAAGTGTACAAACAAAAATGCACAAGCTCGAAAATTAGAGAGGGCAATGGGCCGGCCGCCTGGAGACGTGTGGGTGGCCAGGAGACAAAGCATGCCGTTCCTAATGGCGAACGCGCAGTGTCTTGAGTGCTGTGTAGATCTTCTCGCCTACCCTATCGCCCCAGTCTCCCCCGGCGCCCGAAAACCAGATGGCGAGGTCGGCTTCAGCGCGTGTCCCGGCGTCTTCCGTACGATATCCCGTTGTCGCCGCTTCCTTTTCTTTGAGTGCCGCCGACGGCCGTTCAAGGGGGGACGCGGTAATGATCGCCGCGAGCTGCAGAGGCAGTGGCGTCGCAGGAAGGGACTCAACAAAAGGCGCCCACCTGCACCTATGCCGTGAAACTGAAGGGTGCGCAAGGCTCCCGCGATGACTGTCAAAAAAAAAGCTTCAAAGAACGCTGCTTCGAAATGCGTCTTCGTTGCCTCGGGTTCTTTTTGTCGAGGAGCGGGTTAAGGAAATGGGTGTAAACACTGCACGACGCCTGTGGTCCGGTCAGCATCCGTTGGGACGTCACACAGCAGCGTGCCTATGGTAGTGACGACAAAGCTGCGTATCAGTAAATTTCTGTTAGCAGTGTCATACGTCAGTTTGTACAGCGTAGAAATGTTTTTGAGCACCTTATTCGGACTGCAGTTGTCGAGAGTAGCACATTGAGCACTTTTTCAGGGTGGTTCTGTTTACAAGCGTCAAATGAGCACTGCAATGCTCAGCGAAAATGTTAAAGTACCTCACATTCTTCTGTACAGAGGTGTGCACAAGATTCTCGCTGTGTACTATGCAATTTTCAATGTGCACCCGAAGTACCGTTCTCAGCTGAAATTTTTGCATCTTGCCATGCTTGCAAAGTATGCTGACGTGCAGAGGTAAGGCTTGGAGACTGTTTTGGGTCCATTACGTGATGAACTAAAGGAGCTACAAGAGAGGGGGATAAATGTACAAATTGGAGAAAGTAAGGTATGCTTCAAGGTATTCGTTCTGGCTTGCTGTGGAGCCAACCTTTCCATGAACCGGCTTGGGGGCTTTACATGCTGTTTTTCACGGGGCTCAGTTTGTCGATTCTGCACGGCACCACATGCAAATCTTGCATCTCTTACAAGGGAAGAACTATGCCACATGAGAACACAGCAAGTTCACGAAAGCCACCTCACAGCCATTCAACTGAATCCACCTTTGTACAAGAGACTTTACGGTGTGAATGAGCCATCGGCAGATGGCAATGAGCAGCCTGCCTAACTTCGATGTCACAACGCAGCTCCTACCGGATCTTATGCACGACATTTTTGAAGGAGCCTGCTCATTTATTGTGAAGCATGTGCTAAAAAACCTATTTGAAGATAATATTCTTGTGCCCTCGGACTTTAACAAAGTTGGCACATTTCATTATGGTCAGATTTGCTTTTATCCAACCAGATTCCATCAGACTCTCTCGTTTATAGAGATGAAAATTCAGGAATTTCTTCGTTCATTCAGTGATCGTTATCTAACTGTCCGCGTAATCCCAAAGCTGCATTACCTGGTACATTACCCTCGTATGATTTCCCTTTTGGGTCCTCTCAGACAAATGTAGTGTATGGGGTTTCAGGCTAAGCACCAATACTTTAAGAATGTGTCATCAAAGACTAAGAACTACAGAAACATCTGCAAAACACTTGCACACCGTCACCAAGTCTTGCAAGGCTATGAATTTAGTGAGATTGTCCTTGACCGGGGGCCACACCACGACAGGCGTGAAACCTGTGCAAAAATCTGACTTGTCTCTGCATTGAAGAGTGTCTACCTGCAGATAGAACATGACAAGCAAAGTCAGTCACTTTACAGCATATTACATACCATGTTGGAGATGTAATAGTAATGGCCAAGGGAGATGACACACACTTTGCACAAATTGCTGGCATTTTTACTGGTCAAGGCGAGGTTCGCTTCTCTTTGGACCAGATGGAACTTGTTGAGTTCAGGAGACATCGATAAGCGTTCAGAGTGTCTAAAGGCAAAGCAGTTTGTGCAGCAAAGCCAGGGGCTGAGGTATTACATGACTGTCTAGATCTGTACTTGGGAAGTAGCACCAAGGTGTGAATTAGTGTTGATGATTAATGGGGTTTTTTGGCGTAAGGCCCATGGGTGGCCAAAGAGTGCCATGTCTTTTATGTGGTGTAAGCGATGACCAATGATAGCGATGACAAGGTGTATTATGGCTGTATAGAGGCCTAAAATCACTTGCTACATAGGAGCGTAAAAGGTGGGTATATAAGTTTAAATTATGGCAGTGATACGTGATATGATCTGTGGGTGCGTAATGCGTTGCAAGTGACCATGATATCTACAAGTGATGATGGGGGAAATAGCACGGATGCCTCATTAAGGCCTTTGATGCCAAAGGCACGGAGGCGGTGCTTTCTGTAGTACTTACCGCAGCAACAACCTCTTTTCAGACGTCGAGCTACGGATTGCCTGGGTAAATTACGTGAAAGCTATGAACTTCTTTTAAAAACGCAAATAATGACTGATGTTTAAAAACCAGTTCGCTACCTATGAGCATCGATGGATGAAGTGGTATGTGTTCTTGGTAGACTAATGGAAAGTTTTTCTTTTCTAATGAGATCCAATTCTCTGCATTGGATAAGTATATGGAGTACAGTGAGTGTTTCACCACATTTATCACAGGGGGGTGGGTCACCGCCGGACAAGAGGTATGAGTGTGTGCTGTGTGTATGTCCTGTTCTTAATCTGGTGAGTGTTACTTCTGTGTCACGTGACTTCGATACTGGCGGCCAATTCGCGAGCTGTGGCTTGATTAGATGAAGTTTATTGTGTGTTTCCCCATCCCACAACTGCTGCCAATAATCCCTGAGCTTTCGTTTAAGGAATGGTTTGAGGTCACGGGCAGGGATAGATATGGATGTATTGGCAGTGGCGTTTTTTGTGGGCGGAGACAGCTAGCTCGTCGGCCAACACGTTTCCTTGGATCTCCCTGTGCCCTGGCACCCAAGCAAACTACGACAAGCTGTTTGTCTGCGTACAGCGTGCATAAAAGTGAGTAGAGGGAAACACGGATGTGATTTTTGTACTTTTTTAGACTTCTCAAAGCTTTTGCCACGCCTCAAAGAATCAGTGTAAACTATTGCCTTTTGTAGTTGTAATTGTTTAATGTGTTTAACGGCCGCAAGTTATCGCATAAGCTTCTGCTGTTAAAGATGCTCGTATTAGAATGCAGAACACCGGCATCCGAAAAGGATGGACCGACCGCTGCGTACGACACAGAAGTGTGACACTTAGAGGCATATGTAAAGAATGCAGGACACGTGTATTTGTGTTGAAGTTCCAGGAAGTACGTGCGGATATGTGCTATAGGCGCATGCTTCGTAACTTCTATGAATGACATATCGCAATCTATAATCTGCCACTGCCACGGTGGGAGACTTGCAGCGGGAGGTAGCAAACGGTGTTCAGTAATTGGCACACCCGTTTCCTCAGCCAGGCCCCTCACACGAAGTGAGCCAGGGCTGTCTCAGCG